>JACWBX010004185.1:13035-26148 GCA_014622435.1 Polypedilum pembai
AGTGAGTGAGTGTAAGGTAATAAATGAGCTGCTAAAAGATCAAAGAAATGAAGAAAAAAATTAGTAATATTAACTGTCAGTGATGAATTAAAAGCGCATTTTCCTGCAAAATTTTATCTACAGTATGGGACATAAATGATTTTTCCTATGGCTATTCCTTATTTACTAAAGCACTTTCAGCTGAATATTTGATATCGTTGGAAAGTTTATTCTTTGAGCTATCAAATGGCAATAATATCAAAACATCAATCTGAACGACTATGGGAAACGAGCTTGGCAAATCTAAAATCACATGTCCCATACTGTATTTATTAAAATTTAATCTAATCGATCTCAAAATAATTTCATAAGACTTTTTTATGAATTTTATAATTGACATCAGAATGCACTGCACAGCAATTTTTTTTGAAAAACATTTTTGAAAAGTTTTTATGGTGAAAAAGTTTTTGTAGTGACAAAAATTTTGTGGTGAAAAAGTTTTCGTGGTGAAAAAGTTTTTGATGAAAAAGTTTTTGTGGTGAAAAAACTTTGCTGAAAGTTTTTGTGGTGAAAAAATTTTTCATCAAAATGTTTGGAATAACTCGTGAACGACATGGACTTTTGGAAAGATTTTCCGTTACACAAGTCTCATGATCGGCTGTAATAGAATAACACAAAAAGTTTGTCATAAAACTTTTCTGTTTAAGACTAGTTAGGGAGACAAACAGACAGACAAAGTGCGGACAATAGCGCCTTTTTTCATTAAGGAAAATGAACTACAAACAAGCTGCAGAGTGAGAATATAAAAAAAGAGAGATGCTGCTGTGAAATTAATTCATGCATGGTCATTCTGTAGCAGAAGCAGTGAAAATTGCGGTTTTATAAAATTTCTCAATTTCAATTGTCGCTTTAAGAATCTTGAAATGATAAAAATTGTAAATATCAATTACTTAGCATTGGAATCTTGTTTAATAAATTAATGTAGAGTAAGTGAGAGACAACTAACATTATCTAAAAAGAAATCCGGATTTCATGATTGAAAATTGAAAGGTGAATGCTTGAGAGACGTTTAGTCGCCAGTTTTATAGCAATTAAAAGCCACTACATGTCTACATGTTCCATTCACTCGACACGAACTAGTTTTTTTCTCTCTCTCTCTCTTATTTAAAATAAGTTTAAATCAAAACGGAACATTGAATTGAAATGATCAATGACCTTCATAATTACACATTTATGTGACTTGATTTCATTGAAATTTTTCTCTCTTTTCATTATGCTTTTTTAAATTTGAATAAATTATAAAAAAAGAGACATTTATCATTTTCGCTCTAAATTTGGAACTTTTCGAACATTTCTTACCATAAATGGACACAAGCAAATATATATTGAACACAACAAGAGCGCACGATAGTTTTTGAATTGAGACGAAATTCCTTTGCGATGTGAAAACATTGCTTTTTCAGTTCTCGTCCCGCTTATTGATTCTTTTCATATATCGATTCAACTATGATGAGAATTTTTCTCCTTCTTGTTATCATGGTCTTTTCTATTGTTAAAATTCTGTTTTATTTTCGATGATGTCATGATGAAATGAATTTGCAGAAAGAACATGAACATTCTCGTTATATTTTTTAATCGTCATTGTGAATTTTCAAAAGCTTGATTTTTTTTTTCTTTTAAAAGTTTACAATTATTTACTCAATAAATTTTGTTTGTTTCTTAAGAAATAACCAAAAAAAAATCTCATTTTTATTGCGATATATTGCTATAAGTCAGAAAGCAGAATAAAAGAATAAAAAAGATTCTTCTAACAAGGTCTCACTCAGTTTATTCAACTTTTGCTGCTTCCAATTTGCCTTTTTGCTTCTTCTTTGCACTTATAAATTTTTCTCTCTCTCACTCTTCCACTTTATATGTGTTGTATTCATTTGCTTCGTTTCTTTATACATTCAGTTTCAGTTGTGTGTTTTTTTTCTTTGCTTTTAAAGCCTTTCATTCATCATTTGCGTGGTTTTAGCACTGCAAAGAGTTTTGGATAATGACGTCATCATGAATTTGGATTTCTTTCCTTCTTATTGCCTTTTTTTTTTTTGCTAGCTTAATTTATCGATAAATTGTTAGTCATTTTGTCGACATCCGCTTGCACACTCACACACGCACGAACTAAAATATCTTAATAAGTGAGAGAAAGAGAAAATCTCTAAATGTCTCTTCATGCAATCATCATGTATTTGCAATTTATTAAACTGAAGATTGGAGTTAAAAAATTCATTAAAAGAAATTTAAAATTATTTATTTAATGACTCTCCACGCTAAGATTTGTTTGCTGCTAATTACTGTAATTTAGTACTTTGTATATATCTGCATGTATCACGATGTAATATTTCAGAACTACTTGTGTCAGAAGTTTAATGATTAAGGCAAAGACACTCTTTTTACTAATTTATTTAAAATCTTAGAAATTTAACAAAATTTCAATAATTTTTCTTTTATATCTGTTAACTACTAATAAATTTAAATATTTGAGCTTAATTTGTTGATTTTATATAGAATTCATAATCAATTGATTGTTAAAAAGTTTTGTTTTGATTTCTTTGTTTACTTTTAAAAAATTTTAAAATTGAAATTTAATCTTCTAAAAATATAAATTTAACTAATTTTTTGGAAGTTAAAAATATCTGACCAAATTATTTTGATCTTAATTTTAAGATCAAGAATGATCTAAATAAATTTTCAGCCAAAAAATGTGTCTAAAGGGTGGTTCTTCAAAAAAAATTTTATTGTAATTTTTCGAAGAATTGAAATTTCTTACTTATTTCCCATTCAATTTTGTTCAAAATGTTACTAGAAGGTGTGATTTAATAAAAATATCCATCTATTTGTAGCTAAACTAGAGCTGAGAAATACGTCGTTTTAGAGTTATTTCAATTTTTGAAAGCATTACACTGTTACCTTAAAAATTTAATCTAAACGGAGAACTTAAATTGCCAGCAAACTACAACACTAATATCAATTATTCTGCAATAGTAGAATTTGATTATTTCTAAAAAATTTAAAGCACTTGTGAGCAAATATTAACTTTTAAGTCAGTTAATTTTAAGTTCTTCAGAAGTTTTTTTAGGAAACAGTGTAACAAGACAAAAAGTAAACAAAACTAATTTTCACTTATCTAAAATTGTCTAGCAAACAGAATTCTACAGAATTACAGGTGAAATTTTTAGAAATTTTTTTTGCAGAATTTTATAAGAAATTTCCGCAAAATTTTTTTTAAAATTTTTATTCCGCAGATTTTGTAGATATTTCTTTTGTAATTCTGCAGTATTCTGCCTGACTGTCTTTCAATTCTGCATTATATCTGATTATCTAAAATTATATTTCTTTATTCTAGGAAGCCTGAAAAGTTATCACAGTGTCTTCATCTTGAATTTTATTACAAAGCTTGAGAATTTAAAAGATATAATAAAATAAATTTATTAGCACATAACTCGCAAGGCATTTATCCATTTATGTTTTTAACCATTAATAGTTAGCGTTAATTCAAGCAATAAATTGATTTCCATATGAATTAAATGACAATATTGCATCATCACATGTAAGCAAATATGTGCAAATTGTGCACATAAACATAATTCATGAGACATTCGAGTGAATGAAAAATACTACTAAATTGTAATCAAGCTGAAGGTACGATTTATCATTGATGATGACAATTTAAGTGTCCCACTTTACTTACACACTTGAAATTATTAAAAACAGTTAAGTCTGCAGAATTACGTGATATCCTATAAAGAAAAGAGTTCTATGTGGTAAAATAATTTTAATGCAGCATTTGCACATGATTTGAATAAGTTGAAATTACTTAAATTGCACTTTCTTTCTCAGAAAATAAACTTTTTCGACTGCAATTCGTCATTCAACTTGTTTTGTACAATGAACTGTAAGTCACAAGCAAATGTTTGCCGAAAAAAGCAAAAGGAAATAAAAATAACGTGAAATGAGTCATTACTCACACTGCAATAAATCAACATAAAAAATTATTAGCATAAGTACATCAAGATATGACATTTGTGCTGGGCGAGACGCGAATACAATCCCGCATATGCTGCTTTTTTTTCGGACTGAAATGTCTATCATAAAACACATCTAATTGGAATAAAAATTGCAAACATTATTCTTTCTTCATTCACACACCAAACAACCAACAGTGCAGCTCTAATTCAATTAATCAACATTTTGCAGAAATGCAAATTGGTTTTTAATTGAAGTTTTGTTTAACAATTTATCATCCTGCTGTTTTTGAGTGAGTGACGACTTTTTTCACATGCATTCTTTCTCAGTGACTACCTAGATCCAAAGTCCATGGGAGTTCATTAAGCAAATGAGGGTTTCATGTTCGATATATAAAAAAATTTCATTTGCCTTCTTCCCACAACTTCACTTGCTAAAAAAAAGCAGCAAGCAATGATTGAAGGTTTTTGTTGCTTTATTTATTTTGCTCTTAATATTAAAAAAGTTTACGGAGTGTGAACCTCAACAAAGTGGAGCCAATTCAGCCAATTCATCATTGATTTCAACACTCAAAGAGTTGTTTGCCTTTCTTCTTCTTCATTAATGGGAATTTCCCGACTAAAAATAGAAAAATTGAATAAGAACAGGAATGATTTGAATTGAAATTTAAGTTTATTTCTATAAACAGTAATCATTTCTTGCTATTGTAATATCTTTTTGGTTGAATGTCAAAAGTTTTTGTAGAAACAAAAAGATCTAAAATTTTTTCGAAAATAAAATTTTTGAATTTCGGAAACAAAATTTTTGAATTTCAAAAAGTTCGTTAAAAATTTTCTATAATTTTCCTTCAAAGAATCATTGAAAATTTAATTATTTTCTTCCCATAATTAAATAGTAAATAGCGCATATTTCTTCTTCTTATATGCATATTTCTAAACCTTTATAGTACTTGATCAAATGAAAAATTTTTGTCTTGTTATTTCATCATTAAAAGACAAAAACTTAATTTTCGAAATTTCACATTTAATTTCGAATCCAAGGTGTGCAAACTGTGAGATTTAAAATAAATTTTTTAAAGATAATTTTCAAGAATTTGGATAATTTTCATCTTTTGTTCAGACCCTCGTTAAAATAAAATTTAATATGACAAAAAATAATAATTAAAATCTTGATGACCTAAATGGTGTTGCTTGCATAGGATACTTTTAAATGAATTGAATGTTTGTGTCATTAAGCAGTTAACAAACCAAAACCAAAAACAATTTTGTTCTCTGTTTTGTTATGTATATTTGCAGAAGAATTTTGCCATGCATTTTATTGTTACTGTCTTTTCGTTTCGCAACAGAACGAGCGCAATTTTGAAGTGACTGTGACTTTACATAATTTAACAATTCATTCATTCATTCAATTTCAATTAACGTAATTCAAACTCAGATGTCATCGTGAGTGGCAGTGATTTCTTCTTTTCGACAACGAACCACTTATTATTTAGGTTGATGAACTTTCTACTGATTGTTTGTGTGACTCATTTACTGCACCATAGCTGTGACTTTATTAAGAACTGAAACACTTTTTTTTTATTAACTTTCTATAATAAATTGGCGACGCTTAACCTTTATATGATTATTAAGATAGCAATACTTCCTCTCACGTGTTTCCTGACTTCCGTTTCTGCTATTTTTTTTGCTGCTGCTGCTTCTCTATGTACGTGTGTGGAAATAGAACTTTTAGCAATAGAATAGTCAGGGCTTTCAATTTCAATTTGTTTTTTGATTTATTTCAATAAAGTGATCAGCACAAATGTCATAACAATGTAGATATAATTGGTCATGTCTCAACATGATTTGAATTCAAAATTAAATCTAAAATTAAGTCAAAACAAAAATTTATTGTTTTCAACGATTATGCTGAATTTAAATTATTTTTATTAAAACCAATTAATTTTTATTTACTAACAAAAATTTTGTTTATACATACACATCACCCGCATGAATGATTTAAAAATTATTTATTTCATCCATGTCACAAGCAAAAAAGAGGTAAAAAGGTGTAAAATGAGTAATTAATTTTTCAGAATATCATTAACTAAGAGATAAGAATGAAAAGTTGTAATGAAGAGAAAAAAATGCTAATAAAAAATTCCATCAGCGATAATAAAATCTAAGAAATGCATAATTATGCAGAAATAAAGTTCTCTTATGTTGACAATTTAATTAAAACTAAAATATTTCTTTACCTTCTTTCACATACCAAAATTATCATCTTGATGGACAACATCAACAGTATGCAACTTTTAAGCATTCTTAATTACTCCATCGAAAGCATTGCTAAATAATAAAATTTTCTTTTATTGCACAACAAGTAATTAAACATTTTTTTTTCGATGATAAGACATTGAACCGAGTGTTTGTGTATATCATTTCATCGCATCTGTTAGATTAATTGGTTGAGATAAAAATGTGCTGGTTATTTCTTATTTCTTTAACATTTTCACTCTTTTCACTTGATATTCTTCGCGAAATTCTTCATTTAAATTGAACTAAATTTTTTCAATGAATTTCTGCTAAAGTCAGTTAAAAAAACAATTTTTAAAAATTTCCGTTAAATATTTGAAATAATTTTTGAATTCCAAAAGTTCGTTAAATTTTTGAATGCGTATTAAAAATTAAGACGTTACAAATAATGCTTTTAAAATAATTTCAATTGCATTTTCCCAGACGAAGACACTCGAAAAAAGATCACGAAAGATCATGAGAGATAGCAAAAGAACATAAAGGATAATCGAGTGTCCTCGCCTAACATTTTTCACAAGCTTTCTTTATTTTTTCGATTACTCAATTCGACACTTACTTTAAGCCTATATTCTGACAAATTGTACAAAAAATTTTAAAATGATTAATGTGAACCCTTCGTCTTTATATTATTAATCATCTTCTTTCTGTTTTATTTCTAATTATAAACATGAAAATAAGTGAGAAGAAAAATTTGCATGTGCAATCGCTTTTTTAGTGAAAATCACCTGGCGATTTGTGTTTAATACAAATTTTTAACTCATCGCAGACAGTCTAATCAAATGAAAGCCAAAAATGTACAAATTAACAGAAAATGATAATAAATATAAACTTTTATGAGCGATTGTTTTATTCTCTCTACATGAACTTATTACTATGAGCCAATTAAAACAATTTCAAAGCTTTTAAACTATTATTATTGTTGAAATGAATAGATAGACCACCCAAATTAGATCCTTACGCTACACATCATTATTCATGTCGATGCGGCATATAATGATGAAGAATGGCTAATCACAGAGGTTAATAGCATATTAAGTGATTCCGGTCGAGAGTTAAAATAATATAAAAAAGGTAGCGTCTAACTCATTTCAATAAAACCCTCGTAAAAATCATTCGAGAGGGAAGCGTAAGTGCGAGATACAAAATGTTACGATTACTAATGAGATTGCTACACGAATTAAATGCGTTTTTAATTGAATTAAATATTTTTCTTTCTTTTTGGCTCTTAACGAAAGCGCCTACGAACAAGCGTGATGAAATTGAAGCTCATATAAGCCGAATAGAACACTTGTCTAATAGGCTTTTTTATTCGAACCAGAAATGTTAATTGAAAGTTGGAATTACAAAAAGGGCCGACCGTGCGATCATTACTTCACAGTTAACATTTCAAATGTTCATAAATTTCACGGAATCGACATGTGTGCATTTAGTTGAGCTTCTGGCTATTTGTTTGAATAATAAACGATGTGAAACCATGAATGTGTTTATGAAATTTAATTTTTTTATTTATTTGCTTGTCACAACATCCAAACAAGATCGAAATCGTGAAGCTTTGCAAGGTAAACAAGAATTTTCAAGCAACTAATCTCATGCTTTATTCATTCAATTAAAAAAAATCAAGCAATTGCACTTATCTATCCATTTCAAGTGCATCTTTCATCTCATATTTTTCCATTTATTTTTATTCCCATTACAAATCGATAATGCATTTGGATAATCTTCAAGAATGAAACTGCTTCTAAGAATTTTATTATAAAATAATTTCTATAGATAAACAAGAATGCTTGAAGTGAAAGAAAATCAGTAGCAAGAAATAAATATCAAGGAGAAAACAACTATGACGAAAGATTTTTAAATTTAGGAAGACCTTTTTTAGAGCTGGACGGTCATTATTTTTTTTATTTCGTTGTTTTCAATTAAAGAAATTTGTTTTCGATATGAACTGTTGAAAATACGAAATAATTCCTGTTAGTAACACAAACTTAAGCAGAAGAAAATGTTTTAGCTGGCATTTTGCCAAACATTGAGATGTCCGCCGATAGCTTAGTGGAAGAGTACTTGGCTAGCAACTACAGAAGACGCGGATTTGATTCCCGCTCGGTCCAAAATTTAACTCAGTCGATTTTTGCAATTTTTGTCCTATTCAAAAGTTTTAAATATACCAATGTGATACGTTTTTGTTTATTTGAACTAAGTAAAATTAATAGGATCAAAATCTATTTCAAATTTAATCCAAAGTTGAAACATTTTTGAATAGGTTAAGTATTTTACCAATATTTTATTATTTCTTGAACAATAAAAGTCTTCAAAAGATTGGCTTTTTCTTTAAATAATTTATTGAATACTTTCTGAAGTGACCTAAACTGCTTTAATTAACAAATTATCGATCATGTTAGTTTTCGATATATTGAATGAAAGAAAGAAGGAAAATTCTAATCAAAATAATTTTTACGACAACTTGTTGCATTTTACTAGCAGCAATAAACATGATTGTGATGAAAGAAAGAATAATTTTCTCACTTGTAATTAAAAGTTATGTCTGACATTTATGAGTCTCAACATGTTTATGCTCAATTTGACATTTCTCTCATTAATCGCGTTACTATAGCAATGACTGTCCATAAAAACTTTATTTTCTCCCTCTTTTATTTATCGATTGACAAATGAACAGGTTATTAGATGCTATTTCTCGCACTCGTTGTTATTTTCTTTTTTTTTTCTTTTTTATTTATGGTGTAGGAAAAGGTAAACATAAATAATCGTACGCACAAGCAAGAGAAACTAAAAAGCAGAGCGTCTACAGCGAGTCTACAAAAGAACAAAAAAAAAGTTGCGTATCCATGCGTATAAATCTTCTTATTCTTATGCCGCTCGCAGGCCGTTTTTTTTGTGTTTTGTTTCGCATCAAAACATTTCCAAATGCGAGTGAGAGTCAGTTTTATTTTGAATCCCGCTCAATTTTGAACGTTGAATAGATTGGCCTTTAAAGCTGTGTTTTTCTTTCTCTCTGCTTTACGCACTTTTACGCAATAAAAACGATCTTTTCTCATTCATCGAAATTCTAACGTTTAAATTATTCTTCTTACTTCAACTACGCAACAGTTTCTTTTTTAAATAACTCTCTTTTAAATGGTCGAAAATAGTGTGTAAACGGCACATTCTTTTGAATTTTCGATTGCCATAAACGGCTCTTTTCGGAGAATTTAAAAAAAATATATAATAATAATTTATGAATTACATAAGCGTTGAATTTTATTTTATAGAGTTCCGTAAGTTCGTTTGATTCTTCTTTTTTTTCTTTTTCAACAACACAACGGGCTTGTGTCATTTGCTCGCACTTAATTCCGGTTACAAGTGCTTTCACTCGATTGTAATATTCATTGATTTACTCCCTCATAAATAATCCATTCTCTTTCTTTCTTTCTCTATCTCTCACACTCGACAACTTCTTCAACTTGTGCTCACCCATTCATACAATGTATGTCGTACGTGCGTAGGCATTCTATGAAGGTGATCTAATCGTCAATAAAAATAGAGTTTTAATGATCTCATTGAGTGTTTGTTACGCATTTCTTCAACATCTGGTTAACTGAAAATTGTCTCTTTCTGTCTCTCAACGCAATAGCTAATTTATGTACAACATGAGACCACCGCTAATATATTTCATTATATAATGAGTTAGTTTTATTTTATTCACGCATTTTTTTTTTCTTTCGAGTTAATTCTTGATTGAATAATTAAATTTTTTTTATTACTTTTTATGTATGAAATAGAAACAAAAATTTTCCGCGCAAAAATTCATTTAAAAGTGAGGTAATAAAAATTCGACTTGTCTTTTCAATTTGCTTCATTCTTCTTTTTTTTAAATAAATTATAAACAACAGCGACGCAGTGTCTTAAATTATATGTTCATTTTAATGCTTCTTGATTGAGCATAACATCTTTTTAGCACCAACAAATGCTGTTTATGAAAAAGAAAGACACATGCATAAGAATTGACTAAAAATTCCTGTTGAAAATTCATGAGATTTTTTTTAAATAGAACTAGAACACTCATCAGCGACTCAACGACCCGATCAACAAAAAAAAAGAGAGCGCACATAAATTTTTTTCGATTCAATTCACCGGTGAAACAAAGGAGGAAACAAAATTTCCATAAGATGCCCATAAAAATTAAGATAGCGATTACAAGATTAGATTATCGCAGTTACTCGCTGGTTATTTTGTTTGTGCTAACTATCTTATTACCAACCATGACGATAGAGACTGCAACTTTGCTCAATCTGAGCAACAATTTTATTGTCTCAACATTAAGAGCATCTGTCATAAAAAATTAAATTCAATTAAATTTCAAAAAGCAATCAAACAAATCCCCAAACGAGAGTGCATTGGGCGAGAATTAAGGAGTTAAGTTTGTGACACTTTGTTATTCACACACTAAAGACACTTCTTCGTTGCTCTCTCTCTCTCTCTTGGGTTGATAGCTCACTTAAATTCACATTTATGCGATTTTTATGGCCATTATGTTGATGTGTAAAGTTTTTTGTTCTTTCTTTTTTATTTAAGACAACATTTTAAAAAGAAAATGAGACAGACGCAGATGGCAATCCAATTAATCGTTTGTCAAAATGATTTCTTTTCTTTGAAATGTGTGAGGAGTCATTCACATTCTTCTTTATTGCTATATAAAGTTTTAAATTAAAATATTACTTTGGCTAAGTAGTTTAATTTGTTGCAAAATACCAGTCAGTGATTTCTATATGAAAATTTATTTAAATATTTGTCAAATCAATTACAAAACGAATGTGTTCAAAATCTAAGATTTAAGGGTTGAAATATTCAAATACATTGCTGAGCATTTAAACACTTAGTGCTGAGCACTAAAGCACTTAAACTCTTGATGCTGAGCACTAAAACATTCAAATGTTTTTGTTGAGCATTAAGGCATTCAAAACTATTTTTTTGTTTGTGTTCTTTAACGTAGTAAGTAATTGTAATTAGTACCGTTTGGTAGTGACTGATAGCTTCAAACATAATATACTGATATATCAAAATATTATGACAGATTTTCGTATGTTTTAAATTTTCTTTTATATGAAATGTTATTTAAATCTCACTGGGGATGTTTCGCAAACTTCATACACAATATAAATTGCATTTTATCAGAGAAGCATAAAATTAAAATTGAGAAGTAGACATGCGTATAAATACACTTGCCATATGAACATCTCAAAAGTATTTATACAATACATTCATCATAAAGGAGAGCAAGCATATTCAGAGTGTGTGTATAATGAACTTAACATTCTTTATCGCAAACACAACAACTCACTTTTTGATGCATGTTACTCTCTGCATTCTTGCACTCTTTCCCGTGTGTTTTTCTTTAAATTCTACTACAATGTTGCAACGCATGCAATCTTCATTATTTTATTTCCTTCTTTTCGCCTTTTATGAAATTATCATTTGAGGTTTTTATATATATGTATATAATTGCAACTATTGTTGAAATTCCAACAACATCAATTCACGATGCATGTGATGTTGTACTGATAAATTCTTGCCCCTAATTTTATTGTTTATTATTATTATCATCATTACGATGATTCAGATCGAGCAGGTTTGTTTGTTTACTATTTTTCTTTCATTTGTTTTGTTTTGTTTCAAGATGATAATTGTTGTAAATTAAAGAAAGAACTGGAATGAAGCAGTGCACTATCCTCTGTTCAAGCGGCATTCATACAAGTGCATAATTTATGACTTTGTTGTATAGCAACTAGATGTCGTGGAATTTTAATTTGTATTTTCTGAAACGGTAAAGATCTCATGGAGAAGATTGGCATTCTCTGTAATAAGTATGTACCTTCATCCGTTTATTATCATTTTTATAAGTGGTCTCTCATTACTCGCCACTCGAATGCATAATTTCATGCTCATTGCAGCAATCAATCAATTTATATTATTGATTAAAATCATCTCTTCCTCTCTCTCTGTGTTGTTGCTACTGCAAGAGCTCTGCATAAGAGTTATGTTGCATTATACTTCCACTATTACGACCTACATCAACAGCAACACGTGCCCTGAAATCTCATTGAACAAAGTAACAATAATAAGCATGTTGATAGAACGTGAAAGACTTTAGCTTGATGAGAGAGTTACACTGCTTCACATTTTACCATATCAATTTGTATCTCTTGATATTGCGTTTTAATAATTTGCTAATAAAGCTTTAAAGAGTGATGCGCAGTTTGATTGATTGATGATGATAGTTTGAGCGAAACAAGTGATTTTTTCTGTTTGCTCCTGTAGGCATTCAGTATTTAATTAAAGTTGATTTCTTTAGTCATTAGTTGTAGCTGAAATATGTCTTTATCGATATCAGCTTGATGAAATAATAAGACGATTTTATTTAAGAGTTTTTACAAAGTTTATTAATAGTTCAATGAAGACTTTAAACTTTTTTTCAAAACAATTGTCCTTCTGGTAGCTGAGAGCAGAAGGAACTAGAATCATGCTCGGACTTGATTTTTATAGTCGATCCGAGATGACAGAATTTATAATCTGATTCAAACTATAGCAGCAGTTAAAAATACCTTGCTCTCTAAACGACAATTAGTCATCAATAATTTGACAATTGAAAGTTTTTGAACAGACTTAAACAAATACTTGTCATTTCTAATGTCTTATTAACTGTTGACTAAAAATGCACGTTTATAATAAATCTTGTTAAAGAATCCATCATCAAGTTTGATCAAGTGACGCTATAATGGACAAAAAGAAATAATAAAACATTCCACACCATCACAATGGATTAAATTGAAAGATTAGAAAT
>JACWBX010004185.1:26168-39220 GCA_014622435.1 Polypedilum pembai
TTTTCATTTAAATGAAATTTTAAAAAAATTAAACAAACATAAAAAACAGCAAAAAACAGCACAAAAAAACAGCTGTTTGCTGTTTTCAATTTTTGGCAAAAAAACAGCTGTTTTTGCTGTTGCTGTTAACAGCAACCAGAAACCCTATCAGTATTTAATTAAAGTTGATTTCTTTAGTCATTAGTTGTAGCTGAAATATATCTTTATTGATATTAGCTTGATGAAATAATAAGACGATTTTATTTAAGAGTTTTTACAAAGTTTATTAATAGTTGAATGAAGAGTTTAAACTTTTATTAAGACAATCGTCCTTCTAGTCGGATAGTTGAGAGCAGAAAGAACTAGAATCGTGTTCAGACTCGCTTTTTATAGTCTAATAATCTAATTCAAACTATAACAACAGTTAAGAATACCTTGCTCTCTAAGCGACAAATTAGTCATCAATAATTTGACAACTGAAAGTTTTTAAACAAAGACTTGTCATTACTAATGTCTTATTAAATGTTAAAAGTTGACTAAAAATGCACGTTTTTAATAAATCTTGTTAAAGAATCAATCATCAAGTTTGATCAAGTGACGCTATAATGGACAAAAAGAAATAATAAAACATTCCACACCATCACAATGGATTAAATTGAAAGATTAGAAATGATTTCTCACTCTCTGTATGTATTTGTGTATGTTAAAATTAATTTCTTTTATACAATTCTTACGACCTTTTTTATGGCCGATGCTCTCTCTCTTCCTAGCTAAATTTGTTTAATGGAAAATTTAATTTATCCATGAAATATTCACTGTTTTAGTAATTATAAATTTTTTTTGATGGTAAATAATTAACAAAAGCTTAATGCGAAACAATCGAAACAAAAAACCAACATGTATGTGCAACAATTAAGGCACTAAAAAGAATAATAAAAATTATTTAACTCTCTGTTGTTGCTTCTCTCTCTCTCTCGTCTTTCGTTCATCATTCTCTTCTCAACTGACTTTATGAATATCTCAAAAAGATTTGAGCAAAAATTCAACTTACTTAGTTGAAGGAATTTGCAATTATTTGATTATTTGCGATCTTCCAGCAATTCTTAATTCTTTACTAATTAAGATCATGCTACAATGTATCCAACTTACACACATATATTCATACAGTAGTCAGTCAGGTTTATATGAATGAAGCAAAAACTCATTTTAATGGCATTGTGGCGCCTTAAAACATATCAAACCATAGCAGGTATCTAACTTAATGGATTCTTAATCCAATTTGCTGTAAGAAAAAAACTTTTATGATTTTTGCAATTGTCATATTGTGTGTCTCTTCAATATATCGTGAGAAACATGAACATGACATTGGAAATATTTAAAAAATCACGTGTTTATGATCATCGACAATAAAATGACGGCAAAGTCTCTTTGAAAGTCAAAATGACGGTTGAAATTTTTGAAGTATATAAAAAATCTGCTAAAATGCTATAAATCATACATCTGTTGCAGACAATTTTTCATAAACAAGTTAAAAATGAAATCAATATAATAATTTTTTATCAAACGACGATCAAAGGCTGTAAAAAGAAAGCAATAAAAAATGAATTTCACTCGCAAAAAAATTTTAATGTTTATTTAACATTTTCACAACAACAATAATAAAATATTGATAAATTGCCGATTAAATAAATGAATTGAAGAGAAATCAATCATTATATTAAATTAATGAAGCTTTTCGAATTCTATTAATTCCATGAAAATTATTTCAATTATTGTAAAAATGTGACAAAATTATCTTAAAGCTATTTCATGACTTCATTAACATATTGTTAGTAGCATATGAGTATGAAAAAAGTTAATTAAATAGAAAATCATAATTCCGCAACATTCAGAAAAATAGTGAGTAAGTAAGTTGAGTCGTTACCAAGTTTAACTTGATCATTAAAAACAATTAATTTCCGTGCTCGAGTAAAATGCTCGCTTTTTTTTATTTTGCGAACTAGTCGACTTTTGCTTGCGATATTCGCGAAACGATAAAAATTATCTTCGAGATTTTCGGTGCTTAATTAATTAATAAATATGAAATTTCATTTTTTTCATTTCAAACGAGGCAAGGGTATTGTTATGACCTAAACATGATTCACGGTAGCTAAAAGGCGAAATGAAAAATTGCATGAAAGTTCTCAGTAAAGAATGAGAGAGAGGGGGAAAATAAGCCGAGTCAAAACGCAAACTATCACCATAAAATTAGCAATTTAATTCGTTAAATTAATGAATGAGACAGTCGCGACTCTTTAAATCGTACAACGGCTACTTCTTAGCACGCAATTTTGCGTTGTTTCACGCACATTTGGGAACTTCCTGTAGATTCTATTTTATGGCTCCACAAAAGCATTCAGCAAAAAAAAATCATTCAACTTAACTTCAACCATCATCTTCTATGCGCTGTATGTGCGCGAAATTAGATTGGACGTTAGAAGCACATAGTTCAACGACTTGTAGTTCGTCTTTTGTTGTGCCTTCTTTTTGTTCACGTTTATTTTTTGTTTCTTCTTGCAATCAAATTTAATTAATTGCTACAAGACCAAGTCCAAGTCCACTTTTATGACCGTAAACTAAAAACGATGATCTTTTGCTGGATAAGTGTGTGATGGTTCATATTCATTCATAATCTTATGATTCAAAATTCTTTAAATTGAAATTTTTAATTTTCTTCAAACTAAAGTCAATTTAATGACAAGTAAGAAATGACTGAATGAAGGTGTCATTAGTCAAAGTGTGACTTTTTGAATTTTTCGTCTATCAACGATCATCTTGTTGGATAATAAACATACGTGTAGATTTATTCATATGTGGATGTGATTCATTCATAAAAAAAAATTTAACTCAATGGTCATTAGCTCTGCTTATAATCGTGTTCAACTCGTGGCTGTTAAAGTTTCATTTAATTTTTCTTCTTTCTTTTCCGCTCTTTATTTCTCGAGAATTAGAAAGTTTAGTTGAGTATGTAAATGCGTTGAAGTACTAAATGCTTCAAAAAAAGAACAACGACCAATTAGGAACTTCATAAATTCTTCCTTTAACTGTTGTTCCATGTCTTGAACTATTTTGAAGGTCATTCAATAATAAACTGAAACGCCCGTGAAGCAATACCTCCAAAATAGATTGTTGTTCGATTCAAACAACGCGAGAATGGCGAGAAGAAAGAAACGAATTTCTGCCGTTGTGCAAAATTCACGTAGGCCAACAGCGACCAACAGTAATTGCTTATTCTGAGCATAGTCCCTTGAACACATATCACTTGAATGGAATACCCAATGAAAAAAATATTTTCTGTTGTAATTTGATTTTCCTTTGATATATGACATAATTTTCGTTTGTTAATTAAATTACTTGATGATTAGCATATATGAAGGTGAAGCTTTTATTACTTTTTGTAACGAAAACAGTAGACAACGTATAGTTCTAAAGAAATTAATTAAATAGTATGAAACGAGTTTTCTTTACTTGACAACAACAATAATCTTAGATAACACTAGGGTTTGGCATAAAAAGAAGTAGTCCTCGGCACTTCTATTCGAAAGTCGCGTATTTTTATTCTTTTTGTAAATTCAAAACTTTCGCTTTGAACTACGAGCCACTTTTGAAAAATACGTTAAAATTATCAAGTTCTCGTAAAAATTTTTACCGAGCCTCGTCAATCCATCAATTTATTACTTGATTTCAACAAAATTTGAAGTTTTAATATAATAGTTAAAGAAATTCATTACTTTTGTAAGAAATTTGGCTCATCTAGAAATTTTTATTAAAATTCTAAAACTAAAATTTTAAAATTTCTATTTTCATGAGTTTCCGTTTGATTAGAAGAACCAGCTCTTCTATTCAAATTAAAGAGCTATAGAGTCTTCTATTTGAATCAAAAAGCTGGCTCTTGTATTCGAAAGAAGACGTTAGATAAAATTAACTGAAACTTACTTAGAACAAGAACTTTTATTATCAATTTATTTTTACCTTCTGCTATACGCGCAAATTCAAAGAGAATTTTGTCCAACTGACTGCCATCTTATTTTACATTCATTACTTTGAACCGCGACTAATGTTCACTTTTATCAAAACGACACACGAATAAATGCCACATAAATTTAATGACGAATTTCTTGCAAATAGAAACAACAATGTTATATATTACCGCGTATTTTTTATGTTCGCATTATTAACATCGTGAAAGAGAATTGTGAGTCCTCTATTGTCGCTAAGCAAACATACACGCTCACGCTAAATGATGAATTATAAATGCGATATTATGAAGGTAATTAATCTATGTTGCTAATTAAATGTGTGCTAAAATGAAATGTGGCATAACGTTTGAGCCTGGTGCATTAATATAAATTCATATATTATTTCCTCTCCCGAAATTTAAATAAAATTTTATTTATATTTTGTATATATGACGAAGGAAAAAAAGGTAAAATAAAAACAACTCGAGGAAAAAAGAATTATTAAATATAGCAGATGGCGTTTTATGATGTCATCATCATCATTATTATTATTGAACATCTTATGATATTAAAAATTGGCTTAAGGAATCGCTTCTTTGATAAAATTTTCTGGAAATGCTTCTTTACTGACTAGGATCGCATGATGCTACAACTGCGCAAGGAGATAAAATTGATTTCAATATATTTATATTATGTGTATATGCAAGCGAGCTGCAACAATAATTTCTCCATTCGAAGCGGTTTCATTAATTAACAGGCCATCAAAAGTCCGAATATCGATTATAAACTTTTTATTATTGCATTATGTGCCGAAAATTTTGAAAATGCTGCGAGAGAGATTATTGATATTATTTACTGCAATTGTATATGTGCATGATATGTTTCTACGTCTGTCATTGAATTGTATAATTTGCTCATCTATAACTAAAGCAGATATTTGAAATTTAAAAGTTGATTTTTCATAAAACAAAGAAATGAAAGCATAAAATAAATTTTTTAATTCCATGCAAAGCTCATCGAACTCTTTTCTGCTTATTTCCCATCAAGCGTCATTTTCTATGAAGATGCAATGCGGTGGTAAAGAGGAGAAAATCCCCCCGAAAAAAAAAGAATATGATGATCAAGCGCAATACAACCAGCACTCATACAAACTTCTCGTTGCTTGCACACATTCATGCATACAGCGTATAATTTTTTCTCGAAATGAAGAAATACAAGCGAGAGTAGAGCAGTCAAGCAAAAGCTGTGAGGTAAAAAGAACAAAAAAAGACCCGAAAAATTTTTTCATGAAATTCATAAAAGCAACAAATTTTTTTTTTATTTATTCTTTGAACGTCGATGGAGTTAGTCACTGCAAGTTTGTGCTTCCAGCAGTACACTACAATATAAAGTAATTATTTGAAGTGAACAAAAGAAAGATATAAAGGAGTTTACTTGTAAAATTTAATAAGAGATAATGTGTTTGCAAATTAGCAAACAGAATATTAAACATACAACAAGAATAAAAAGTGCTATGGAAATTTTATGTGAGAGAGAGAACGTTATGAAGTTTAGACTGATAAGTTGAAAGAAAAAAAGAATTTATCAAAAATGGAAGTTTGTGCAAGTGAGAAAAATGAAAACTATTGAGAAATATGACAGAGACAATTAATCAACGAGGCAGGATGGATTTCTATTCTATATATTGAACAGCAAGCAAGACACACAAAAAAAGAACGCCCATGAACTCTGGAAGATTGTTTGATTGAATCTTTAAGTCAGCGACTCGAAAGAAAAAACTATTTGTGTGAGTAGATGAACAAACTATTCTCTATATTATTAATCATATTAATTTATATATCCACAAAGTCCTTTTTTGGCCAACGAATTGATTGCCTTTACTCGCGTTGTTATTTATTCATATCTTTAAATTTGGAATTTTCACTCACACTGTTTTGATATTTTCTAATTAATTGATTAGACACTTTGAATGAGAGAAAAAAACTGTTGTTGTTATTAATGATTTGATAGCTTTAACACTTTATTTTAAATTCTTTTATAAGATTTTCTTATTTAATCTGATTGAAAATTCTTAGAAAACTTAGTGTAAAATCAAAAATTAGATTTCAATTTGAAATATTAAAATCAGTTAAAAAATTAAATAAGTAATGAGATATTTCATATCTCTGATGGTTTAAAATTCATTTGAAATAAAGAGAGAGAGAAGAAATCTACTTATTTTTAGAATCATGATCTACTACTGCTGTTACTGCTCATGTCATTCATTCGCACAAACATTTTCTCTCGCTCTCGACTTATATCTCGGTTTTTTTCTTTGTTTTCTAGACATTTGTCTCCTAATACCACACGAGAAATACATTCGATATTCTTGCCTCATAGCTATTGTGTGTGAGCGATCATAAAATTGTCTAACATTTCCTCATGCACTAATGATCGGTAGCTATAGCCGTTACACATACTATTTATGTATGTTTTGTAGCAATAAGGAGAGTCGAGAAGAATTTTTATATACTTTTTTTATCTCTTAATTCTGTATCATTTTTCACATTATCTTCATCTTTTCTCTTCGTTTATTCTGCGACAAGCTAGCAACAAGCTGAAACAGCACAAACAGGGATTAATTGTTATTAGAGTAAAAAATAATAATAAAAAAGAAATTCTTCACCGGCGAAAAAAAAGTCATTTCTCTCCCACGCAATACATGTGACATGTTAACAATTAACAGCTTGTCGAAATACTTCGGCAGTTAACAGGCAAAAGAGCAAGCGAATGAGACGCACATCCGCAAGCAAGAGAAATGCTTTCGACATCTGAATGGCATTCCGCAACCATACTCAATGTGTTCACTTATCGTTTGCTCAATTCATTCATTACACACACGTATATACACTTAACAGGGCATAGTGAGTGAAAAGAAACTCTTTTTGTGCTGCTGCTGCGATGAGAAAGATATCTGACATTTCGAAATTTGACCTCAATTAAATTTTTCGCACAATATTTCAACTATCGTCAAAAAAATTACCATTTCATTTCTCCTTTTATCTTTTCTTTTCTTCTCATTTCGTAAGAAGAAAAAAATTTCTTCTTTCTATCTTTGAAAGCAAAAAGCATCCAAGAAACGACCCGAAACGGAATGGAAGAAATTTGGTGAATGAAGGAATGTTAACGGTATGTTTCTTTTTTTTTTTTTTGCTTGCTGTTTGGCCACATTCAATGAATAATGTGATAAGAAAAAGTAAGAAATCAGAGAATCATGATTTGAGAGAGAAAAGAAAGAAAGAGTACATGTATGTATGTGTCTCATTGCGATTTAGACATGGTTAAATTGCATGTAAGAAGAAACTATGCCTGAGAAACTTTTTCATTATTGCTAAAGCTGGAAATGACTGTGCAAAGTTTCAACCGTTAGGACGAAATTTTTTGACTTTTCTATTAAGTAAAATTTTCTCACAGATTTCATTTTGATGCAATTTGGGACTTTTCCTTCTTTTTAAACATTTTCAGAGTTATTTAATTCATTCTTTTACGCCCTAACTCTTTTTAATTTAACTTTCATTTAAATATTACATTCAGATTGCGACTAGAGATATAAATGTACTTCATGCCGATCATCAATTCATTTTCTTGAGAAAAGAAACTCTCATTGAGTTAAGTCTCGTGTTATAAAACCTGGAAACCCCTGAAATGACTTTTTATAGCCTTTCATTCATGACACACTTGTAAAAAGTGAAATTTTATTTTGTTTTATGAAACTGCCGAGAGATGAGATAAGTCATCATTAGATGCTCACGATTATTTGTCGTTTAAACATACACATTGCTCACTTCCTCTCTTCTCATTGCATTTTGTTTGTTGAGCGCGTGTAATGCATTTTGTAACTGAACACAAGTCACCTAGATTGGGACAAAACGATAAAGCAAGGGGAATTTTTTTTTCATTCAACTCTAAATAAAGTGTTGAAATAAAAGTATCATATTACAGCTACAGAATTGCATAATCAATAATTAAAATTAAAAATCGCATCAAGATATTCAATACTTTAAAATTACTGAATCAGATATGGAAGTTAAACTTTTGTTCGAAAATAATAATTTTGAATTTTGAAAAGTTCGTTAAAATTTATCAAATTTTTAAAAATTTTCACAATAATTTGAGTTTAAAAACTGTTGAAAATAGTTCATGTATACAGCAATAATTAAAATAACTAGAATAAACATCTTACTTCTTAATTTTAGGACGAAAACTTTTATTTTCGAATTTTCGAACTAAATGTCGAAACATTTTCGAAATCTTCTTTTCATTTCCATACTCTGTAAAAAAGAACGTTCAACAAACAAACACAAAAAAAGATAAAAGTCATAGAATTTAATTTTTATGTGTTATAAAAGTGCCATTAAAATCATTAGCACTATTGAGAAGGGGTATATTAAAATGGGAACAACAATAGAACAATTTTTATTTTATATTTTAAAGTGGTTGTATTTTGAGGTCATAAATTATGGTCGACGATTGGAAAAACATAGCGTATCATGTGGGACAACAACCGAAGAAATTTTTATGGCTGAGTTATTTTTTTCTACCTCTCTTACCGCTCACTAGTCGTTGATAATTTTCGGATATTTAGAAGGAGCAGTGACTAGCGTGCATGATGCAACTGTTGCAAAATTAAACTTATATAAATCATTTTTATGAGTGTCGACCTTCAGTCTCAACGAAAATGAGATTGCTAATGCAATTGCAAAAGTGCGAATTCTCTCTCGCTTGCATTTGCTATGACCTCAATTTATTGGGATAATTAGTGCAAGGTTTCAGAGCAAAACAATTTTCTCACTCTTTCTAGTTGACTTTTTGACGTAATGTGCGGGTTAAAAAGTCGAAAGAATTGCAATTTATCCATAAAATTTATTACCAAACAAGAGAGCGGCAATTAATAATTATTATACACTTATACAACATTTTTCCACACACTTCTTTCGTTTGTAATGTGTCACCATGGTGTGTGCAATCTTGTTCTTTCCAACTAATGGCAATGTGCTGTTTTTGAAATTTATGCTTACGTTGATAAGATTGTTATGCATTCGCAAACGCGTGGATTTTACTTTTTCCAACAATAAAATAAAAATTTCATTCCTTTTCGTGTAGTTTGTGGCTGAGTGACTGATGTCACATTAAACTTAAACTGGCGACACATGACTCGCTACAATAATGTCGTTAGAAAATTATTCAAGTAAGAAATAACTTAAAAGAGACAAATTACGAAGAAATTCAGCAATCGTTGGCAATTTTTCAGCTGAGAAGCGCAAATAACTGTTTGCTTTGAATGACAGAAAGAATGCGATTTGCATAGCAAAGAATTTAATCATTTCACACGGAAATACCAAATGATTAAATTAGGCAAATCAAAACAACTTTCGTTTTTTAACCAATTAAAAATTTATGTTAATTTTACAACTCTGGAATTTATAGAGCTAAGAAAGATCAATAACAAAGATGGAATGTTTCGGTAGTAAAAAAAAAGTTATTAAAAAGTCATAAAAGCAAGCATATAATGTGTACATTATAGATGATAAGAAGCAAGCACCTGCGTATTCAATGATTGAGGTTCAACTAAATGTGCTTACGTGCGACGCTACTCGAGAAGCTTCTTTTTTCCTTCAAGACCGGAAACGAAATTTTATGATCGCATATAGAACTCAACTTCTAAACAAGCACTTGTCAGTTGTTGCCGCTGCTGACGTTGATGACCTTAATTACAAATATTTTTCTTAGATAGATAGATAGAAAAAGAGAGAGGATCGATAAGTCTTTAACTCGTGATATTTACTGACGACATTAGATCTTTATTCGAATGTATGACATCATTCGATAAAAGTATGAATGAGTTCTGCGAAAAATAAAAAAAATTATTACAAGCAAGCGATAGAGAAACTCTTTTCGTTCATTTAGTTTATTTTAACAAGAAAATATTTAGGTCATTGCTATGTGTATACATGCATGTATAAAGCTAAATATAAAAAAAATTATTTTATATATAATTCTGCTGCTGCAGATTGCGTAAAAGAAAGAAAGAAAAAAAAAATGAATGAGAGGCAGTAGCAGAAGTATTAATTTACATTTGCAACTTCCTGATCATGTCGCAGCGGTGACTCGGATAGAAAGAGCATGGAATGCATGTGAGCGTTAAAAAAAATGCTTCACATCGACAGATCGTTGCTATTTTGGGTGCGGGATTAAAAGCAAAGACATGAATGAGCTAAGCAGCAAAGCATTCCGGATATTTTAAAGTGTGTATATATGGTCGCACTCCACACTCGGCTTACGTATGTGAATATGATTGTGAGCGTAAAATTGCTTTAATGAATGAATTTTTTTTTCTTCTCACTCTTACTGATTTCGATTACGAATAAAAAGTTTATTTTTTGCTTCGCTTTTTTCGTTATCTCTAAGGCTCGACGAACAAGCATTTTTATTTTTCATAGTGTGGGAGGGCGCCAAGTCAAATATAATAGAAAGATTATTATTTACTCCAAATGGTCTCGATTTTTGATGTGAGAAAAAATTTATTATGAGGTGCGATTTACAGTAAATATTACATAAATAAAAACCACAAACAAAAAATTCATTCATGATGAAATTCTTATCACAATTCCATAGAAACTAAACACAAAACAAGTTTGTTTATTTATTTTATTTTTAAAAATAAACTTTCCAATGAAAATGTATTACAATCTGACTCACTCTCATTTCTGTCATTTTGCTTATTTAAGTATGTTGGAAGCTTGATAGTATTGATCGAGTTGTTGTGTTTTGCACACCCCTTTTAGTAATTCGAACATTTTCGAAATTTCTAAACCGCATTTTCGAAAATAATTTTTGCAGAAATATTTTATTTATTAGTTTGAAAGCGAAATACTATAAAATGAAGTTGGTTACATAAGCAAAATAATATCTACTACTTCAAGAAATGCTAATTTTCAATTAAACAATAAGAATTAAATTTTTTTAACATTACTTTTATCAAATTTTCGAAAATTCGAATATTTCGAAAATTCGAATGATTTCGAAAACTCGTTGTTGCATGTCGCTATACTTTCAAAATTCCCTAACAGTCCGATTGATACTACCAAGGTTGGAAGATAATTTTTTTTAAATTAATTTCGCCAGCACACAAAGGTTTCCAATTAAAAAGCAGTTACTCGCGCAAATGAGAATTGATTATGGGTTATATTTTTACACATTTCTATGGAAAATGTGTAATAAAAAAATCTATTTTATTATTGATCGATGGCCCAGTTTCTTTTTTTTTTTGTGTGGCGTATGAAAAAATAAATCGAAGGCGATTCGAATGATTTTAAAATAAATATCAAAGTCATGAGATCGGGTGCAAGCAAGTGTAATTATAAAATTACGGTTATTCAGACATTGTTGAGAGAGAACATTCATGTGTTTACTTATTATTAAAACAAAACGGTGTTGTGTAAAATTCAAATTCGATTCAAGGTTCTCAAGTGTCGCCATTCTAAACCTCATTGTTTTTCTTTCGTCATATCTATGCGTCAGCGACAATTTTTTGAGTCATAAAATTGCAATTCTCTGAACATTCATTCGCTTCATGATTGAATTTCTTTGAGATTGTAAGCACGATGAAATCATTCATTCATAACTTTACTTAAAATTACCCGTAGTTTCTTATCGCATTCCTCTTTGCAGTGGTTGTGCTGTAAGTAAATAAAAAAAAGTTTTTCTCCTTCTCACTTTAATCTAAATTGGAATAAATACTTGTCACTTGACGTTTTCATTTTTCTTTCTCATCATATTTATGAATCGCGTGTGCGATGTAGACTCACATATATATATGTGTAAAAAGATGAAGAAAATAGTTTTAAAAAGAGTCGCATGTATATATATAAATTTTTTGTACTGATTAATATTTCCTGTCACAGCACTTGTATTAAAATTTTTGCTGCGTTCTTTTCTCTTGTCGAATAGCTAGTTTCAATATGTATTTTTTTTATTGCCGATGACGACGACGATCATCATTATGACAATAGTAAGCAGCAATTCTGTACAATTTGTTTTTTCGTTATTACATGTAAAAATTGATTTTTTCTAGATCAATTTTCTTGATCACTCCAGCGAAGTAAAGGAGAAAGAAAAAACCAACAGTGCTTCAATATTGGTCTCGATTCATTAAAAGAAATAAACGACTGTAATTTAATCTATAGCTAGTAACCGTACTCTTTCTGATAGAACCTACTCTTCGTATGTCATGGTCCGAGTGTTGTCTTTAAACTTCTTTACTTTTCCCGTTAATCATTTTCACCGTGCAAACAAACAATTCAATCCTACTTTTCTCTATTTATTTACGAGGTAGATTCAAATTATCACGTCATTTTTCTGTTCTTGTGACTAATGCTTGACTCAAATTTCTGACTCATTAAAAATCGATTTTTGATGGTTTCATTAAGTTCTTCATCGTCATCTTCTTTTACCTACTACAGTAAAAGAACATTTTATACTCCTATACCTTCTTTGTCGAATGTCAAAATGTAGATAAACAAAATTATTAAAATTGTTTGTCTCTCACTCTACTTACACGAAAACACTCTCTATTTTATCTTATTCAACAATCGTGACTTTTAAATTTCTTATTTAGGTGAAGACACTCCGATAAATAAGCGATTTTAATGATTTTGCGAATAATTGAATTATGTTTGAATTTTTGTAGCTGTAAATCAACATTGTTTTATATGTACTGTTTTATAGTTCTATTTCTTATTAACTTTAATAATAGAACGATGAGTTTTTGTTGTTTTCAAGGAAAATTAAATTTAAGCTTTTTATTTTGATTTATTGACATTTTGAAAATTTCTTGTTTCGAAAAATTTCAATTTAACGGTCAAATAAGGTTTTTGAATTTTTCGAAATTTCAACTGTCACTTTTTCAGTCTAGATTACCAGTCATATTTTCAATCAATAATATCGATTAATCAAAGTGTTTTTGCCTTGTTATTTATATACATTTAAAGGTGCATTGATCTGATTTCACAAATTGTCAACAATATTCGCTTTTTT
>JACWBX010004185.1:39240-60024 GCA_014622435.1 Polypedilum pembai
ACCTTCTTTGTCGAATGTCAAAATGTAGATAAACAAAATTATTAAAATTGTTTGTCTCTCACTCTACTTACACGAAAACACTCTATTTTATCTTATTCAACAATCGTGACTTTTAAATTTATTTAGGTGAAGACACTCCGATAAATAAGCGATTTTAATGATTTTGCGAATAATTGAATTATGTTTAAATTTTTGTAGCTGTAAATCAACATTGTTTTATATGTACTGTTTTATAGTTCTATTTCTTATTAACTTTAATAATAGAACGATGAGTTTTTGTTGTTTTCAAGGAAAATTAAATTTAAGCTTTTTATTTTGATTTATTGACATTTTGAAAATTTCTTGTTTCGAAAAATTTCAATTTAACGGTCAAATAAGGTTTTCGGAATTTCCGGTGATACGAAACAAAAATTTTTTCGAAAACAAAAAATTTCATTTTTAAAAAATAGCAAATTTAAAATATTATATTCCTTTCTGCATTCACAATTCTCTAGTTCTAATTAATCTTTCAAATAACTAGAAAGCAAGATAAAGAAAGAAATCTAAAATTGTATTTTCGAAAAAGGACACGAAAAATATTCAAGAAATTCAATTTGAATTTTTCGAAATTCCAACTATCACTTTTTCTGTCTGGTTTTATTCAATCAATAATATCGATTAATCAAAGTGTTTTTGCCTTGTTATTTATATACATTTAAAGGTGCATTGATCTGATTTCACAAATTGTCAACAATATTCGCTTTTTTGCAGTTGTTTTTCTTTTTGTTCTAGAATAGTCAGCAGTAGTAAAGAACAAAGAAAAATTTTCAAAACATTTTGAAATACATTTAATTGTGTTAATTAGTTACTTCCAGATAAAACAAGTATTAACTGGAGTGAGTGTCAAAATCAATGTTTTTCTTTCATACATTTTGCGATTATATTTTGCTTCTTTTTATGCGTTTTTCTTCATTCGCAAAAAATGCTCAACATATACAATTACGACTTCAATGTGAAATCATAAAAGTGCATGGCGTCAATAAACTTTTGTCTGTGCCCATAACCTACCCCATATGAGCTCAATTCACAATAAAAATGCCTTTGTATGAGACTTCTTCAATGTGCACTCGACTGTTTCTTTCTCACTTACTTTTTATGCCATAAATTCCATGTCCTGTTTTAGTTTAGCCACTTGTATGCATTTAGATGATGTGCACTTTTCAATGCACTCATTCTCTTGCCCGGGTATCATTTAATGCATTTTTTACTCTTCAGCAATGTGTGCAGTCATCGACAGAGTGAGCATACATATATAAATATGTGTGCATGCTCATGTTGTTGTGCGTTTTGCATTATCGTCATGAAACAACAAAAAAATATATATGATGCATGGTTTTTGTTTGGTGGTTGTCCCGGTCTATCTATTTCATGCCTTGCCTTCATGTGCACAAAACAAGGAAATTTTTTTTTAATATATAAATACGACTAAAGTACGTTAAACCGCAATATTGAAATGCGACGTAGAAAATCAAGTGCGATTAAGAGATGAATTTCTCTTACTCTCTAAGACAAGCATTTGATGCAATTTGAGCATGTCTGGCCGTTCGCTTGTTCATTCGATTGGGAGAAAGAGTTAGAGGGAAGTAGAAATATGAGTTCAAGGACCTTTTGACTCCCTTCGTAAAACATATATCCTGATAGTTATCTTTAGAATATTTTTAAATAAATTTCTGAAAGTTTTCTTTTTTTGCACACGCGGTTACTAGCAAATTAGATGTAATAACAACGACTTTCCTTACCAATTTCAACCCTAAATCGAGAAATAAAGTCAGACACATTTTAGTAAAAAAAAGTTTTTCATAGTCTATGATAGAAGGCAATAGCAGGACATAGCCATGATATCCATATAAAAAAAAAGAACCGGGCGTCTTCCAACAGCGAAGCGCTTTTTCATTCAAAGTTCGTTGGCCTCTCTCTTTCTCTCTTTTTCAATTGCTGGCATACTACAATGGCAAAAAAAATATTTTCCAACACAGTCACAATAGCAAGTTGTGTGCAAAAAAATAAAATATTTTTGCGCTGCTATTGAACACATAGCGAGCGAGTAAAAAAAGAGAGAGAGAGGGTCCAATGATTGAATGGAAACGAGCGAGACAAGAAATTGTAGAAGGATAAAAGAGCGCAATGTTGATTTCCTTGTCTCGCCTTTGTACGCTATATAAAATTTTTTGTGAGTGTATGAGAGAAGAGGGAGCTTCACAATATTGCTACAAATTTTACCCCCCGCTCATTCCTCTCTATTTCTCTCGTTTTCTTGCTCACCATCACAACTAGTGAATTTGCTGAATGTATGTGTTTGTATGATGAAAATGGAAAATAGAATGAGTGAAAAAATTATTTAACTTTATCTGTGTTAGGTGTCTGGTCATGTCTGTACGAGAATTTTATTTCTCTTTAAACGTGTGTGAATTTTTTTCTCGCCCGAGTGCTGCAAGTGTCGTTGAACGATAGATGGAGAGAGAAAGAGTATGAGAGCTCCATGTGTCTGTATTCAATGAGATATATATTTAATAGAAAATCATGATAGAAAATTCGCGATTTTGCAGATCTTCTTCCTTTTTTACCATTACAATGATCATTACTAATTTCTAATATATAATTATTAAACCGTCAAATTCTTTTTAAATAAAAGAAATAATTTAACGAAAGAAATAACTTGACGAAATATATAACGAAAAATGTTGTAAACAAAGAAAATGATTTTTCAAATTTAAAGCAAATTTGCTTTATATTAAGTTTATAGAAAGAAAAACAAAGCTATAAAATAATTAATAAGTGAAAATACAAGATATTCTTTAAGTTAACTGTCATTTTGGTAAATATTTGTTCTCATTTTCAAGAGATTAAAACATTCTATAATTTATTGTATATTAAGAGCTAACTAACTAAAATTTCCAGTGTCTGATAAATACAAAACGGATGACGATGACGTCTTTTCTGAAATGGCTACGCTTGCGTCAAGTAAATATATTTATTTTTTGTGGGAAGATGGGTTGCGAATAATAATGAAATTGAATAAGAGAACGACCTAAGTATTCATTCTTCGTCGGCGAGTAATGATGTTGTTGATGATGCTGTTGCCACTGTGAGGGAGTTTGAATCAGTCTCAAATTACCAGCTGTAGAGATCAAAAGTATTTTCTTTATTGTGTGTTTGGAAAAATCGATGTTAACAAAGAAAAATTGTGACTCATAGTGAATGTTTGTGAATTTTTTCTTGACATCAATGAGTATGACTCAAAAAATATATAAACTGCTCCTTCTCGCCTTCTCCATAAAAAAAGTGTAAGAAGAATTATACGTAAAAATAATGATGATGCATTCCAATCGAGTCATAAGGCAATCTGATTCATAAAAAAAAGCCGAAACTTGTCGTTATATTTCGCGATCGTTCGCATACTTGCGCAGGAAAAAAACACATATAAAAGCTCGTAAAAGTTCGTGTCTGTGTGAGTATTCTGCAATTCTTTTTCCTCTTTCACTATATTCACCATGTACATGATATTCGAAGGAGAAGAATAAAAAAGAATATGAACAAGTGTGCGAGAGAGAGCAGCAGCAGCAGACACAAAAAAGAGAAAGAGAGACGGAAAAAGCCGAAGTTTTCGAGTGTAGAGACGACGACGACTGTCTGAATTACAGCTCAATAGCTCAATATAATTTCAGTTGTCGGTTAAGTCGGTTGCAAAATTGAATCGGTCCCGTGAAGAATTTTTTTTTTATATTTCTCTTTTTATTTCAACAAAAAAACAACACAGAAAAATATTCATTTCAAGTTTCAACTGTGAGAAGTGAAGACATGAAGAGTAGTAATAAAGAAGGAAAAAAAAGACTTTGGACTTTAACAAAAAAAAAATTATTGAAAGCAAAAAAAAATTTCCATTGCTAATTTTCAAATAATTCATTGCTCTCTCGAAGAGAAGAAAAGAAACTGAAAAGACTTTTTATTTCTGAAAAGAAGTGATATTCGTCTAGTCTCCAAATACTTTTTTTCTCTCTCTTTTAACTTTTGGGTGTCATTTGATTGCTTTCGAGACGGAGACAAAAGAAAAAAAGTTGAACACAAAAATTATCTCTACTGCTCCTCGCTCGTCTTCTAATATAATGTGACAGTGTTAATTGATCTTAAATGATATATAATTTCGGTTATCTTTTCGACTGTTCTTTTTTTAAATACATATTTTTGGTCGTCGAGAAAAAATGTCTTATTTTCGTTGTGATTTATTTTTAGTAGTGTTCATTTCTTCCTACAATAAAAATATTTCATTTTTAAAATAAAAGAGAAAAGAAAAGACAATGTAAAAAAACTGAAAAAAAGTCACAAGAGGAATTTGTCAAAGACAATTAATTGTGAAGATCAAAAAAAAGTTGCAACCTAATGATAGACCATATGGTGGAACAAATAAGGTGAATATTGAAAATTTCTAGAAGAAAAAAAATAAAATTATTTTCTGATGAATCATTCTATTGATACTTGTTGCGAAATTATGATGAAATTTAACGAATGATTTTAAATCTCTCTGCTAAACATGCAAGAAAAAAAAAAGTGAAATTTCTCCTCATCAACTTTCAATGCAATACAGAGAAAGAAAGAGAAGAGAAAAATAAAATAACAAAAATAGAAACTTTAGTAACAGACTAGATCACATTAAAATGCGCACAGTGCCAGACATAAATGCGATTACAAATTTATATGCAAATAATTCACATCTCTCGCCAACTCGTCGAGGCCAAATAGTGAGTGAGTTAGTGAGTAAATGCGAGACCTCTAGACGAAGTGACATAGAAAATTTATTTTAAATTCAAATCCTATCCCATTCACTCGTTCAAGCTCATAATTTATTTATCACATATTCATTATATGAAAAAACCCAAGTCTATCAATTTGCGGTAAAAAAAAAAGTTTTCATGGATATGAAAAAAATTCCAAGTATTTCAGTTTTATCGCATACGTCAGTGGATAAATGTGAATGTCTTATCGAAATGAGCATGAATTTGTGTTTGTATTTAAGCACTGATAAATCAAATATCCAAAAAAACTTCATAATTTTATTTTCATAGAATTAATGGGCGTATCGATGTTATACAGAATTCAAAATTCTTTCGGGAAGGATTAGAAAAAAAAATGTCGAGTGAATTACATCATTTAGCAATTTTTAGTAAGAATTTCGTCAGAATTTTTTAGGCACACTTGAATGAGGCAAATATCAGATATCACAAAGGGACATTGAATTGCGTATTTATAATGAAATTTGTAGAACTTATTAAATATCGATAGCGTCCTCCTTGAAAGAATCATTTTCTCTTTTCTCTTTGTCATGTTTAGTTTATGTTTGGTACGTGTAAATTCGATCATTTCACGGATTAACGTACATTGTATGGCTCAATATGTATATTTCGATTGTTTTCCGCAGAAGTGACTCGCTTCAGAGTCATGAGTCAGGAAGGAGAGGAAAAAAAAACTTTGTGTTTTGCGTTTATAACGTACAAATAATGACGGCTAATTAAGGCGAAAATTGATACGGGACGAGAAATATAAAAAACAGAGAGAAACATCCAATTTTTTTAGTTTTGTTGCATGACAATTTCCAAAAAAAAAAAAACAATTCTATATTTACGAAAGATAAAAGAAGAATAGGGAAAAATGTGTGTACATAAAATAACAGAGGCGTCCCGAGCAATGACCCTGAGACTCTCTCTCTCGTATCATTATTCGAATTACAAACATTTATTGCTTTATTATCTTATTGAAACAAGCACATCATGATTTTGCTTTATTTTTATGTCAATGCCCTTATCCCTTTTTTACCCCTCACTACTGAATGAGTTCACACTTTAAAGAGAGAAAGAAATTAAAATTGATGGAAAAAGTGTGATCTCTATAATAAATCAATTAAATGACATTGCAAAAATTTATTAAAACTAATAATGAAATTTTCTCTCTTTCTCTCTACAGAAAAAAGACAAAAATTAGATCCAGGAAGAATTTTAAAAAAAATTCTTAATTATTGCTATGTCATGAAAACGACTTGATGACCTCTTCAAACGATACCCATAGATGATTCCCTTTGCTGTCACATATTTTAACTGATTCGTCATTGTTTGAGGCCTATGAAAAAAAATGTAGAACTAGAAGTCATTGGACTCCAATCCCGCAAATGAATGTGCGTGTGCGACGATGAAGGTATGAACTGAATCAAGCAGAAAAAGAAGAAGAAGTCACACACAGCAGGTAAATTGGTAAATTATATGTTATATATGTTTCGATTTCTTTAGGTTTACTTACAATATGAACCAGCAAGAGAGAAAAAAAAATATATAATAATAATTTATGCCCTTTATCTCTTTATTCAATTTGCCGCGCGTAATGAATGAACAATTTTATTTTTCTATACAACAAAATTCGTGGCTTCTGGGGAGAAAATCTATTACTGCCAATTTACAGTAAAAATCTTAATCTATTTTCGTTGTTTGAGTCCTACATTAGGCATTTAAAGTCACGGAGATCATATTATAATTTTTTTAATTTAAATTTCACATGATTTTACTTCATAACTGATGATTTTCACTCTCAATTTTCTTGTGTATACAATCCCAATAATTTTAGCGATTGTCACCATGGAAAATTACTTAAAATTACGCTCAAACTATATTCCAATTATCGTATTGAGAACACGGCATTATATATTTTTGTTTGTTTTGTTTGCTCACACTATATGAAAACGATTGCGTTCATTTGTTCATTCGCTTTTGCTCGACTGTTGAATTTAATGCGTCTCGAAATTTCTCGGAACTTTTACGTTTTTGCTTTTTTTAGCACTAGTGAAAGCACAAAGTTCGCAAAAGAAAAAAAAAAAGTTCGTGTTTGTGCACCTTTTTTAAATTGTACCAGCATCATATGATCAAATAATAACTTTATTACTGCGTCACTCAATACTGTATGTTTATTTACGAGTTGTTGTTGTCATAATTTGCTTACTCTCTTATAAGCCAATAATTTTATTTGTTACTAACTTCTTTGCACTTGCTTGCTTGCCTTGTTCTTTGTTTCGAATCCCGAAACAGCTGATAAAACATAGAAACAAAAAAGCCCAATTGTAATTATTCGTGTCTCTGCGCGCACTTCGTACTCATGATAATACACAATGAATCTTCATTGAAACTGGCAAATATTTGATCTTTAACTACTGACTGTGTTTTCCTATATTTTTTTGATGATAATTTGAAAATTTTATAAGATTTTCATGAAATAATTCAATAAGGATACAAAAAGGTCGAATTCTGAGTAATCAACGATGAGACGTCTGTATTTTCCTCTTGACTCATTCGACAACGTATATAGAGGCTTTTTTTCTTATAGAAAGTTCAAAAGTTCAAGGCTAACGGCTACCACCTACTAAAACCACCCACAACCAATACAGACAAACTCTCACACATTTTTTTTTGTCACACTAATTTTTCTTTTTCCAATATATCTCTATCTCACTTTATTTTGTCTTCCTTCCTCCTCCACACTTACACATACATGGAAAAACAAATTTTTTTTCTTCTTTTCTCACTCGTCGTAGGATTAAAGAGAGTAGGAAAGAAAGAGAAAAAGAGAGCGAACCAAATACGTCGCAATGTTTTCTTAAACTTTCTCGATCTAGTAATTTCCACATAAATAATACTCTTTTTCATTAGAAATTCACGAGAGAGCAAATAAAAATCGATCAAAGAAAAAAAAATCATTCAACCTGTCCTCGTACTTTTAAGTTGAATTTAAACATGCTGTATGTTTACAATAATTTCTTAACTTAACGCCTACATTATTAAATGATCGATGATGATAAGTTTTAAATGAGTAAGAAAATTTCTTTCTTTTTTCTATTTTTGAAAATTTCACAAGTCAGGGAAAAGCTGTTAAAAATAAAAAGAAAATGGAAACGTCGAAGGCCAAGCAAAAAAGCATTCCTGAAAGTTCAATGACATTCCATGTAATGTATTTTATTCTGCTATACTCATCCTCACTAACGTGTTAGTATGAAAGCATTTTTCATTTTCTCTCTCTCACTCTCGCCACATGTAAGTAGACTTTTTTTTGCGGTGGAAAAGTTTGCCGACGCGCATGATGATGACTCAACAACAATACGCACATTTGCATGCGTAATTTTTCTCCTCTTTGTATTGCAAGAAAAAAGAAGAAATTAAAGAGATTTTAATAAGACACTTTTCTGTGCCAATGCAATTGAGCATGATAGTAAAAAGAAGAATTATGATTGTCAGTACTAGTTGTATAATCAAATGACAATCAAAAATATTTACCTAAAGAAAATCAAAAGCTTTTTATAAAGAATAAATAGAACCGACAATTTAACGGTTAAAATTCAAATTTTTTTAAGTCAAATATCACATTTTTGAAGTGTGAGCGCATTTTTTGTAACAAAAACAATTTTTATTTTAAATATGGATAATTAAAGAAAGAATTTTAAGTTCACTGTTAGTATATATTTTTGCGCGATAAAGTTACAACGCGATAAGAAAAAAACATGAAAAAAAGTGAACGAAGTAAAGAAGAGGGAAAGATGAGAATCGATAACACAACAAACACATGAAATTCCAAGCATTCCATTTCTGAATTTGTACTTTGATACTATGAAGCCACAATATATGTGTATACATACAGTTAATACATCTTTACATTGGCCAAGTAATAGAGTAAGCGAGAGAAAGATAAAAATATACAAATTTTAAAACATACTTGTGCAAATGACATTACAGACATGTGTTAATGCACACAGATGGTGCCAAAAACAGGAAATTCTGAATTTGCAAGTGATGACATTTTTTTTAATTTTCATTCAGCTATAACCTTTACACATTCATTAAACTTATCACACTTACATGGAATGATTGCGAGAAAGAGACAGAAAGAAAAAACTCAAATCACGTCATTTTTAAGTGATAATCACATGACGTGAGTGACACATTATTTCTAACGATCATGAGAATCACAATATTTTGTAAGAAGACAAAAAAATAATGCAAACAACACACAAAGACGTTTTTTGAAGGTGAGTTGACTTGAAGAAAAAAAAAATGAATGTCTCCATGATCTCATAACTAATTTCAACAGAACCAGTTGACAAGTTTCTATTTTTGGTTATTTTTTCGCAAGTGAGTAAGGATCGACAATCGAAAGAATATTTTATGGCTAATGACCCCAACAAGCAATAAGAAAATTCCAAAATCTCACTCAAGATCAAGTGTGAAAAAGGATATTTAGATTCATTGCATGTGATTAAAGCTTTCACATATTCTCATGAAATTTGCTATGTGGCAATTTCAGAGAAAAGGCTATTATAAGCTTCATGGTTATTTACATTCTTTATTATTAGGCCTGTTTTCAGGTAAATCCTCTTTTTTATTGTCGCACACTCACATGAACAAACACGAGTTTGTAAGAGTTCATTGCAGTACATTCACGGAAAAAAAATTTTATTTTATGGAGACAGAGGAATGTAAACAAATTATAAACTTGTTTCTTTACTGCTGCTCTTAGAATCCACACAATATCACCAAAAATGGTCACTCAATAAAAGCTTATAAGTATGATTCAATGAAAAACTTTCATTCACAAAAATAAATGAATTAATTTGAGAACTTCCACGCCTTTTTTGCAGTGAATTATTAGCATTAAGTCTCTTGGCTAAATGATATCGCGCATTTACTTCGTGACTCATAGTGAGTCTTCATAAATTCCATCCAATTCACATCATAAAAGCTATTTTATAACTTAATTAAATTAACATTTAGCAACAACTCAATGAATGTGAATCGTGGATTTTTTTTTGTGAATGGAGAAAAATCACTAGCCCGTGCAAATAGCGAGAAAAAAAGAGAGCCAGCCAAACGTCATTTCAGAGCGATTTAATTCATAAATTATTTTTTTCTATATCAAGAGAGTGAGCTTTTTTTTATTGAACGAAACAGTGAATGGGCTTTAGGCTCATATTATCAAATGCGTAATTTTCCTTGGTCCATCTCTGCTTATTATGGAACCGTGTAAATGTCTAAAAGAAGTCGCGCATGTAAATTATATTGCCTTTACTAAACATAACGAGTAAATTGTATCTTTGATTTTTGTACTCTCTGTCGTTTGTCTCTAATGTCAATAGATTGCGAGAATAGTTTAAATGCAAATATTTACTGACGAAATTCTGGGATTTCATTGGAATTTTACATTGTGTTTGATATTTTTTCAAATCGCGAGTTCCGGGAATCAATTGAAATTAAAAAATATTCTGTGAATTTTGCATACATGTGAATTAAGACTCTCTCTTTCTCTCTTGCTTGCTTGCTTACTTCAGAATTTTGTGTAGGCAAATAAATTTTACTCTCATTTAAAAGAGTAGGCACACAAAAAATATCAAATTTATTTAGTAGATAAAAAGAAGAATAAAATCGATAAATAAAAAAGACATAGACAGACAAAAAATGATAGAGTCTGACCCATCATCTATCTATTTATTTTTCATTGGCAAAAGACTGTAAACTTTAAGTAGAGAAGAATTTTTGTTGATTGCAGAAAAAAATAAAATAAACGAGACAAACAGCAAAAGACTTCGAAGACAAATGTCTGTTGAACCTAAGTTGTGGCGTTCAAGGACGCAATAAAAAGAAATATACATATGTATGTCTACTTTATTAAAGATACAACTGCCTTAAGGGATTTCTATTCTTCACTTTTTTTGTGTTGTATAGCGGCAGCAGTAGCAGGACGAGTATTTTCAATAGAAAAAGAAGGCTAACAATAGATGAACTGTCTGAAAGAGTGTGAAAGAGGAAGGGATGAGGGATTAAAGCAAATACCATAAATTTTATAATCTTAAAAATTCCACAAAATGAACGATAAAAATTTTTTCAGTTATGATGGTTAACCAAATCACATGATCATCGAGTGATGTTTAAAAGAATGTTAAAGAAGTGTGATAAGAGGATTCCACGAAAAAGAGAAAAATTGGCCATCAAAAAACACACACAATAAAGTCACTTTTTTTTATACATTAGTATTGAGAGTAAAAAGGAGAAGAAAAAAGCTAAATGACGTCAAGCATATTGTCAATCGACATTTAAGATTTCATGAATGAAGGCGAAATTTGTTTATTCACATTATTTTTTTTTATTTTTCTTTCTTTCTCAGGCTATTTAGTTCAAAGTGCAGCTCGATAAATGATCATCTAGTTTTGACTTCACGCGCTAAACAGGTCACCAGGACTTTGTTATCATTCATTGTTTAAATTATTTATTATTTAATAATTGAAATAAAGTCAGGTACTGAGTAGCGCGCGAAGTTGGAACGGAAATTTTATCATAACAACAAATGACAAAAGCAACAATAATCAGTGAGATCATTGCAGCATCATCCAAACAATCGAGAGTGTGTTTTTTTGGATATTAACTATGACGACAAAAAAATTAGTGAAATATTACGAGGAAAAATAATACGTTTGTCACATGTCTATTGTACTTCATCAGGTGCTCTGGTTGATTAAAAATACCCGGCACATGTTGGAGTACACTGCATTTGTCGGCAACAGTCATCAATTATTTTTTTTTATAATTTATAAACAAAGCAATTAATGATGAGTGAGAATTACGAAGCAAGAATGTGGAAAATCTGAATGACTTTTTAAGATAAGAAGTCATGTGCGCTGATAATCTCTAAAATAATCACTTTATTCTCTCTATCTCCCTATATACAGCTCCAATTACTCGCTGAAGTGCTGATTAATGACATGAGAAACTAAGCGATCTGTGATAGGTTGAGCAATATGACGTTATATTACGTGCTGTCTACAAGGCTGTTGTGTTTTATTGTTTTTTCTTCATCACATTTAAATTCCTTAGATTTTAAGATTGTTTTACAAGAAAAATAAAAATAGCTTTGAAAAATAAATTTCTTAAAAGTTTTTTTTTCTTTCTTCTTTTACAGTGATAAATTTTTCTTATATCACTCTCATGTGAATCCTCACATCACGTCATTCCCATTCGTTTGCTTGTTGATAAGCAAATTTGACATTTTTTTTCTTCACTTCTTTATCGGTCAATGTAACATTTGTTACTTTTATCATATGATCGTTCTTCATTTCACATATTTCAGAAAATTTCATCAGAAATGGTAAATTAGAGCAGAGTCTGAAACCGTTTTTCGACTTACTAAAATTCAACTAATTTTTAGTCAATTAAAAATAAAATATTAATCGACTAACTGTTAGTTGAAATTTAGCTGAAAAGTTAAAATGTATTAAATTGTTTATAGTCTACTAAAATTGATTTTAGTATGTTAAAATCTTCGGCTAAATTTCAACTAAATTTTAGTCGATTAGTATCTTATTTTTAGTTGAAATTCTGAATTAAAGTTATTTCTTATAGTTCCCGAGTGACCAAAAATACATTAAGTTTTTGAAAAACTGTTTTGCGTTAATATGTTTATAGTAGAATTCGGAACTTCAATTTAATAGCAATTTAGTAATGTCTAAATTTACAAAATTTTGATTGAAATAAATAAAATTTGAATGAATTAGAGACATTTTTAGATTTTGCAACTTGCATTTAATTTTCATCTGAGTGCCGAGTCTTAGTTTTTAGCATGCTATGGCAAATTGTAACGTATTTTTGGTTACTTCAGGTTCTCTTTCAATAATTCTAAATTTAACAAGACAAATGATCATCTTGTTCATTACTATAAATTTATTTGCTCAGAATTTTAATATTTCACAACGATTTTGTTGTTTTTGAAAAACAAGTCCATTCAAAAGCTGCCGAATAAGAACATCATGAACTATGTATTGTTTTATTTACAACTACATAATCCTTTGTCAAAATTGAATACATTTCTAAGAAAAATAGTACAATATTCTTTGCCTAAAAATGTGTAGTGTTGCTTAAGAACCTGTCAAACGAGGTCTAAATTGTTAAAAATTGTTAAACACCAAAAACAAATTTTCTCTGAACTTCAAATTTGATAAATATTATATCTAGATAAATTTTTATTATTCATCAAAAACGAATAAATCATAGCTGATAATGGAAGCTGATGGAACGAAGAGATTTTGGTATGCTATGACGCTACTAGTTCTTCTACTTATAACAATATGCATACTCAAAGTCTCCGAATGCAGGTAAATTTTTTTTTCTTGACCTCAATAGTAGTTTCTATAAAAAGATTTTTTTTTGATGTAATCAATATCTAAAATTATTTATAGTCGACAAAATCTTGAGAGAAAATTTTTCGCAGAACAAAGACAATTAGCACTAAACACCATACGCAAAGACTTTACTTTTGACATTTTAATTTTCACTCAACACTGGCCATATACAGTGTGTTCACAATGGGAAGAAAAGCATAAAGGTAATGAATGCAATTTACCAAAAGTTAAAAATAGTTGGGGAATTCATGGAGTTTGGCCTACAAAATATCATACAATTGGACCACTATTTTGCAATGATACTTGGGAATTTGATTTGAAAAATATTGAATCGATTGAGGATGAAATGAAAGAAAAATGGATCAATATTGAGAAAGGAACTCCACTTGATGGATTATGGAGACATGAATGGGACAAACATGGCACTTGTGCTGCAACTCAAATTGATAAAATGAAGACACAATTGAATTATTTCAGCACAGGTTTACATCTATTTGATGAGTTATCGATATCAAAAATTTTTCAACAATCTTATATCAAAGCTGGAATGTCTTATAAATTGGAGGAAATTCATGAAGTTCTTAATCATACGTTGGGAAATAATTTTGCAATTGTGTGTGAAAAAGATCATGTGACCAAAGAGCAATTGCTTTTTGAAATCAGAATTTGCTTAGACAAACAATTAAATCTTCATAGTTGTGATGGGATTGTAATGCGAACTAATGAATTCAGAAATTCTGAGGAAATTATAACTAATTGCAAAAAAGATCAAGAAATAGTTTATCCTTCATACAATTGGCTTCTTAAAAAGCAATGGACTCGAAACATTCAAGAGCAACATGCTCAAAATAAGACATGGCTGTATGATGTTGTAAATGTCTATAAATTAATGAAACTAATTCAATGGATCACACTGTAAATGAAATTTAACAAACCAATTACAAAAATGTGCCTAAAGACGTATATTAAACTCATCGCAAATGATTTAGCCAAATAAAGACAAAAACAATCATTTGATAAATTTGATCCTAGAAAAAATCCTCCCAATTAATCGATTGATTAAATAATTTTTATAAGACTTGAATTTGAATAAAAAAAAGTTATTATTTTGATTTATCATACACTAATGAATCATTAAGAGCATTCAATAAAGATAATTTCATTATAAAAGAAGTCATGATAATGTGTGGCATTTTTATTACATTTTTTATAAATTTAAAACTTACGCAGTCTTTGTTACTATAATTACTGCTGATGGAACAAGCTTTAATTCATCCAAACTTTTTTCATAATCTTCTTCAGTAAAAACTTTACGTGGAAAATTTGTCATCATGCCAAATGGGAAAGTACCTGGCTCACCGCCTTGTTTCATTTGTATAAACAATCTAACAGCTGACAATTGCTCTCGTTTGTCAAATGTTTCAACAAGGGTTGAACCATTAGGTAGTCGAATCTGAATTTTTGTTTCTTTATAATCTTTTGGTGGAGATGTGATTGGAGAAGAAGTTGATTGTAATGGAGGAGATTGTACTGGCTCTGCCATTGCTGGTTGACCAGCTGCTTTTGCTCTGCGTGCTGCCTTGTCAGCTTCAATTTGTGCCTTAACTCGTTCTCTAGCAATTTTTTCTTCTTGTTTTTCTCGCTTTCGTTGCTCAACCTAAAATAAATTTAGAAGAATTTAAATTAAATTTTATTTGAGGATGAAGTTTCACAATATTTACAATCTTTTTCATTTCTTCTTCCTCTAGTTTACGTCGAGCTTCACTCATATCTTTTCCACTCTTAATTCTCAATCTCTCCTTTTCTAATGCATCTTGCTTTTCACGTTCTTCACGTTCCAATCGTTTAGCTTTAATTCTCTCTTCTAGCTGTGCTAATTGAGCTTTCTTTTCTTCTTCTGTCAGTGGTTTCTTCTCTTCAGTAGATTCTGAGAAATTGCTGTGTCCTGATTTTGCTGCATGAAACTCTATTTCGACTGTTGTTTTGAAAAGTTTGCCACAGTCTTCACATTTAATACTCTTTGCTTCTTGCGGCTGTTCAGATTCGCTCGTACTCGGTGCAGGTTCATTCGATGACTCATCATTTTTAATTTCCACAGGTTTAGGCTCATTTGGAGGATTAACATTTGACAAATCATCCTCACTATGCACCAACAACCACTCCATTGCCTGTTCAACATTGTTATTATTGCAATTTAATGCTTTTTCTCTAAAAAATAATAATTTTGTTTATTTCGTCAGTCAAAACACTTCAATTAACTGAATAATATATTTTACTTACGCTCTATCTCTTGCAAAACCCATTTCAACTAATTGTTCAATGCTACCCATCGTATTTAATTAGAAATTAAACAAACTTTTCTGGAAAAACAAGAAATGATTATTTTTTCAAAAATTGAACTTTAAAAATTTAAAAGTTCAAAAACCGCTATTTGTATGGAATACAAATTATTTTATTCAAACTTTTTGACCGTTAGAATGTCCCTAACTTAAGTTTTTACTTAATAATTAAATTAAGAAATGCCAATTATTCAGGAACTTTCAGAAACTTATTTTATGTCCACAAATATTCTTCTTCATGTTCTACAAAATTTTAAGTTTTACGAAATTTTTTATCCAAAAATTTTCAAGTTTCACAAATTGTCAAGTCAATCATCTTTTTCAAGTCTTAATTATTTTATATCTGTAAATCAATCATATTATCTGTCAAATTATGAAAAGAGAAATATTTTATAAAAGAATAAATTAACCTTTAATCTTCATTAATGAATCAACATTCATTTAGCTAATTTATGTAATGATTGCTTCACGTCATTATTTTTATTTTCAGTATGCTCTTTAAATAAATGACATTGCGCTCTTTCTTATCAGAATAAATATAAATAACATTTGTTATTCTTTCAAGTCCTGTAAACTCTTAAATTTCAGTTTATTTTCGATTGTATAATTAAGGCAAAATTTTTATTCTTTTGATTTTACTCAATTCAAGGTAATTTAAATTGAAATTACTATTTTACTCAATCATTTAAAATATGTTCAAATAAAGTTCTTTGAAAAATCACAATTTCTCGACTTCGGGAATCAGTGAAAGCTTTCTGAACGATAAGCCAATAACTTAGTAGTGTCCAACCTGTATGTCCCGACACACTGGTGTGTTGCGAAAAAAATTGAAAATAACAAATCAACTGTCGTTTTCTATTGAACTTAAAAAATCAAGTAGAAATTATCAAAATTTTCATCGAATTTTTGTAATTTTTTATGAAAAAATATTTTGGTTTCTTGGTCGAAATGTGTCTTGGTCCAAAATAGGTTAGACACCACTGCAATAACTAGATAGCACAAATTAATTGAAAAAGATCGAAAATTCTCTATCTATTTTCGAGATTTTTGGCACCTAAGAATCAGCCAGCCAAAGCAAATTCATAAGCTGCATTTATGTTGTCAGCAAAAATACGCTTAAAATAGAAAATTCTAAGAAAATTTTGAAATACAACGAAAAATGGCATTTTTCTATGAGAATTGAAAGTTTTCACCACTTGATTTTTAAGTTTATAAAAATTATTCGTTCAAGCGATTTTTCAGTAACAAAATTCGACTTTAGAAAGGGTCTTGAAAAATAGACTCGAAAAGAGTAAAAACTACGCTTTTCACAAATTTAAATTCTATGAAAGGATTATAAATAGGCAAAAAGGAAATGTTAACAACAATTATTCATTTCTTTTTATAGCTTATCAATGAAATTTTATCGAAATTTTAAAAAATTCTTTTGTTTACATTTTTATATGATATTTTTTAAATCACAATAAATAAACAGATTAAAGCATAAAAATCTATTTTTTTTTAAATAAAGAAAAGAATTAAAGAAATTATCTATGAGAATATTAAAAAATTTAAGAAACTGAACAATTTAGTTTAAACAGATGTTTGAATTAGATATTTTTAACGAGTTCTCTTCATTTAATTTTGAGAGAGAATAAACGAGAGAAACAAGAGAGAGGGAAAATAAAAATTTCATTCGTTCAGTAGATTTCAAGCGTAGTAGAACGTTTTGCGAATTCGATGTGAAGAAATCTTTGTTATTTTTTGTTTATGAAAAAACCTATATAGAAAAAGTGTGAAATTCGTGTTTTTTTCTCATCGTTTGGGCGATTTTAAAATGGCTGCTTCAACTCAAGTGATTGTGCTGGATAGATCGAATAATACAACTTGCACAATTAATCTGCATGGTAAGTGTGACATTTTGTAATAAGTGAATTAATAATTTTTGACTTTTTCATATGAATTATAAAGAGACCCGGCTAAAGAAAATTTTTCTTCTTCTCACTAAAGAAAAAGTCCATAAACAGAAAAAAGAGACTTTTTTTAGTGTCTGTGAGTGCGCGCACATTTGAGCAAGTGTTGTAAAAAACGCGGTATTTTTTTATTATTGCAAAAATGAATTTTGATAAGTTTGAGGTAATAAAAAATTTGCCAATCATTTTGCTACACTCGAATCTATTAATGATGTCACATTAATCAAAAATCATTGAGTATTTCGAGCAATCAGCTTTTCGTCATTGACTAAATCAAACGAAATTGCATGAATGAGAAAGAGAAAGAGTTTTGTACATGTGTCACTACATGATTATAATTTGATAGTTTTTTTTCTCATTCATAGTTGATAATTTGCGACCATTTTCATTTAATAAATGAGACAAATTTATTTTAGTCTCAGGAAAAAAAATTATTGAAATGTGAAATTTTTGTGATTTTTTTTAAAACTCTTTCACTCAACCCTTTTTTTATAATTTCCTTACCCTCATCTGTATACTCATAATATGATTGCATCCCTAATCAAAAAAATTGTGTGTGTGAGCATCACAGAGAAAAAAAATACCTTTCTTAGGTATGCAAATGATGTCTGAACGCATTAAAATTTTTCCATGTATGTTGTGAATTTAAAAATCATCGGTGGGAAAATGAACATGAGACGAGTTGAAGAATTTTTAATATATTATTGTTCGCAACATGTGCACATATTAGAAATCTAAACAGACGCCTCTCTAAAAAACATTCAAATTTATTTTTCATTTGTATACTTCCGGACAAAGTGACTTCAGGGTGAAAAAGTTTTGATCTTTCTTTTCTTAAATTCCCATACATCACACAATCAATTCAATTTTGATTTACATAAAAACGACTTTTTTTTCTCTCTTTTAATTCAATACAAGCGAGTTATGCATGCACAAAAGTTTAATTAATGCAAAATAGACATTGAATGATATTAGTAGCATTTAAGAAGAAGTAGAGAGAGAGCGATTTAATCTTGAGAAACTTGAGCCTTTCATTTTTGCTTTATTCGCATGCTCTAAATAGTTTTTTCTTTCTTTCAAAAAAAGCATATAAACTCAAGTCTATTCAGAATTCATTCTACTTTTATTTATCTATCGCTATTTTTTCTAAAATGCTGTTGCCTTTCAAAATAAAAAAAATACATTAACTCGTTTTGTAACTCCATTCATATATTTAATAATCAATGAAAACAGGTCTTTTGCGTTTAGTTGAAGGTCACTTGAAATTGAACTTATTAAAATGTTAGAGTTTTGGTATAGACATTAAAAGACTTTTAATTTATTCTTAATCGAGAGAAAAATCAGTTAAATTTTTGAATATTATTTGAAAAAACCGTTAAATTATATATTATATTTGCAAAATACAATCAATTTTGGATTTATGCAAAAATATAGATATAATTTAAATATTCATAATTTTGAATTAAATATTCAACTTTCACAAACATAAAAACTTTCATCTCTTTCTATTTTTTAGGAGCAACTGTTGTATCATGGCGAGTTAATAATCAAGAACAACTCTTCGTTAGGTAATTTGATTAAAGTTGAAAAAAACTCCCCATTAACCTTTAAACGATGTTAAATTTGAAAGTGACATTGCAAGCAAATTAAAATATAATGCTCATTGACTCATGAAAAATCACTCATGGTCCTTTGTTAATTCACAGCAAACTTGCAGTATTTGATGGAAAGAAGGCAATTCGTGGTGGCATACCATTTGTTTTTCCACAGTTCGGTGCATGGTCACAGTTTGGACCAAATCATGGTTTTGCAAGAATTGTAAGATGGACTCTTGAACGTGGACCAGAACGTTTGCCAAATGGTGATATTGAAGCAGTACTGAGTCTAATGGATTCAGATTTCACTCGCTCTATGTGGAATTATCCGTAAGTAAAAATTAATCCCTTTTTGAAATGTTTAATTAGCAGATAATTAAGATTGTCTTTTGTTTAATGCTTGCTTAATGAACTTTTAGATTCCGCATCACATATCGCATTATTTTGAGAGAAAAGGAACTTCATTTTCATATTGGAGTCTATAATCCTAGCAAAGACTTAGCTTTCTCATTCAATTTATTACTTCATACATACTTAAAAGTTCCAGACGTAAGACGATGCCAAATTACAGGTTTACATGGTTGTACATTCATTGATAAGGTGAGTAAACATTTTTGAAGCAAACAAATTCTTGTTTTATAAATTTCCCCTTTCAAATATAGACTAGAGATGGTGCAATTTATCAAGAAGGTCGTGAAGTTGTGACTGTAAATGAATGGACTGATCGTATTTATCAGCATACACAACAAGAACACATTATTACGAATGTTGTATCTGGTAGGAAAATGCGTCTACAAAAATATAATTTTCCTGATACTGGTAAGTGATTCTTTAAAAGTTTACATAAAGGCGAAAGCAGTCTGATTATTCTTTAATTATTCAGTAATTTTCAAGATTAAAAATATATAATTTTCTCATTCTTGTAAAATGTAAATAAATTATTTGGAAAATTTACAAATTCAAATTTTTTTGGGAAAATTTATTATCCAGGTAGCACATTTGTACTAGTGCTTTTTTATCAAAACATTTATAAATAGCAAACACTAACTATTGAGCATTAAACCATGAATGCTTTAAGCATTGAATGATGAGCATCAAAACACAATAAATAAGTGCTTAGCACTAAATATTTTAATGTTGAAGGCTTAGAGTTGAAACACTCAACACTTATTCTTGAACACTAAAACACTTAAATACAAATCTGACCACAAAAACACTCAGCACTAAAACACTAAACACTTAGTGTTATGCATTAAAAAATTCAAAATAATCTTTAAAATACATATGATAGATTGATTTGAAATTAAATAAACCTAAAATTCAAAATTGAAAATCAAAAAATTAATCAGAGTATCTTCGCCTTGAATTACATACTCAACGAAATTCAAAATAAAAATTTAAATTTATTTATAGTAATTTGGAATCCATGGATGGATAAAGCACGTGAAACTCCAGATTTTGGTGATGATGAATATCCAAACATGCTTTGTGTAGAAGCTGGTCATGTGAGTCAGCCTGTTCTTCTGCTGCCTGGCACAGCTTACGAAGCTTCTCAAATTCTACAAGTGATTGTCAATCCGAAACGGTGAAATTCAAGAAAGGCCAAAAGTGGCCAAAATCAAAACCAACCTCCAGCTCCTCCTCCTCCTCCTCCAGTAGTACCAACTATC
>JACWBX010004185.1:60044-119685 GCA_014622435.1 Polypedilum pembai
AATTGTAGAAATTTTGGTGCGAAATTGAAATAGCCCCACTTACAAACATTCATATTTTTCACATTTTCTCCCTTACTCTTAGTCCAAAACTATACAAAACTTTGTTTTTCTATTCATTATCTATCTTTCATGAGTAATATCATTAACTACTGATGTTTCTATTAGCAATAATCAAAAGTTTTCAAAATGGCCTCTAATTCTCTAAAGGATTTTACGAATGAATTTTCCAATTTTACCAAGGCCATTTTGAAAACTTTTGATTATTGCTAATAGAAACATCAGTAGTTTATTGATATTACTCATGAAAGATAGATAATGAATAGAAAAACAAAGTTTTGTATAGTTTTGGACTAAGAGTAAAGGAGAAAATGTGAAAAATATGAATGTTTGTAAGTGGGGCTATTTCAATTTCAATTGATTTGAAATTAAATAAATCTAAAATTCAAAATTGAAAATCAAAAGATTAATTAGAGCATCTTCGCCTTGATTTACATATTTTAAGAATTTCAATAAAAGTTTAATTTATTTATAGTAATTTGGAATCCATGGATGGATAAAGCACGTGAAACTCCAGATTTTGGTGATGATGAATATCCAAACATGCTTTGTGTAGAAGCTGGTCATGTGAGTCAGCCTGTTCTTCTGCTGCCTGGCACAGCTTACGAAGCTTCTCAAATTCTACAAGTGATTGTCAATCCGAAGCGGTGAAATTCAAGAAAGGCCAAAAGTGGCCAAAATCAAAACCAACCTCCAGCTCCTCCTCCTCCTCCTCCAGTAGTACCAACTATCCATCAACCTCCTCTTCCACAACATCACAATTCACACATGTCACAATCTTCACAGCATCTTTCCTTCAACCCTTACATAAGATAAATCTAAAAATTTCTTAAGCTTATTCAAATCTATGCATAAACTTTCCATTCTGCAAAACTGTTGACCTTTACATTCGCTAATTTTATAGAAATATTTTTGATTCTTCTTTTTTTATGCCAAAGGCAAGTTTTTAAATTTTTGTTACTTTTTACCTAATACTATCATGCTTAAAACTCTTTCATTAATTTTAATGAAAAGAAAATATTTCAAAAAACTATCCATTAAATATAAGTCATTGTAATAATTAACTAAAAAAAATTAATCTTTTTCTTTGTAAGGATTGATAATGATCCTCGACTTATTTTTCAACGAAAGGGCAAACATGCACATTGATAAAATTGTAAAAACATTAAGCAAAATTCTCTAAGACTTGAAAAAATCGTTTTTGAATGTTTTAGAATTTAAATAAACAAAAATTTCTTAATCAAGGCATATACAGTGTTGTTATCCTAGAAGTCTAAATCTGCATGCCTACGTAGATCTACGTGTAGATTTTGTCTATGTAGTCAATGTTTACACGTAGAGTTCTGTCTAGGTAGACAAAGAATGTACACGTAGACTTCTACAATAACAACACTAGTCATATATTGTGACCATAAATTGCTAAAAAAATAATCCATCAAGGGTATACGATTAGAAATGTAAAAAGTAACATTTTAACGCACATTACAAAACTTAACTTGCTCAAAAAATTCAAAAAGGAATGCACATAAACCTTTTTTTTATCTAAATCATTTTACGACTTCCTTCATATGCACAAAATGTTAAAATATTTAAAGGTGATCATTTCATTGCACATATGGTAGTCCTCTAAATAAGAAATGTTAAAAAATCAATCGACATTAGATCTCTATCATCACAGTCAATTTAAAATCCTTTGAGGATAAGAGAATGAAAAAAAGAAAGAAATCACATGTGTTCTATATAGGGAAGGAAAAAAGAATGATTAATATTTATACGCAAACATTTATTGTAGTAACTTGGTTTGGAAAAGCATTGTTTAAAAAAATCACATTTTATTATTTGAATAGGAAGCAGGAAGCATAAGGCGTTGTTTTAATTCATAAATAAATCAGTGAAAAAACAATAGTTAAATATTTTATGATCATCAGTCTATTGAAGATTTATTGTTTCGACTACAAGTAGTAAATTTTTCTATTTTAATTACTTACTTCAAACACAATTTCTTTGAACTGTAAAATATCGTGAAGAAAATAATTCAATTAACTACGCTCAATTAATAAATAAAAATTATAAGTAATAAACTTTTAAGAAAAATTAAATATTCACAAAAACATTAGAATTTAAAGATGAAGAAATTGTTCAATAATAAAAAAAGAATGAAATGAAAATAAAGAATGAAAAATCAATAAAACAAATCATTTTCTTCTCTTTCATTTTCAGAAATTACATTGTAAAAAAATTAAAAATTGTTGAATTCCTGCAAAAATCCCAGGAATGGACAATCCATAAGTTCGTATGATTTTTAGCGCATTTTCCTCAAAGAAAAAAGGCACTATAGTCGACACTTTGTTCGTCTGTCTCCCTAACTAGTCTTTATTAGAAAGGAAAGGAGAAAATTTTTTGTGTTAATCTATTGCTGCCGACCATCAGACCGGTGTACCTAAATATTTTTTTAGATCATTTTGATCACGAGTTATAGCCAAAGCCAGAAGTCGACTAAAAATTTGTATGGTAAATCGACTAAATTTAGTCGACTTACTTACAAGTTTTTAGTCGATTTCGAGCTCTGGTTATTGAGCTCCGAAAAATTTAAATTTATTTTCATGATTTTTTGAAAATTTTACTCATTTAAACATCACACGGAGAAAAAAGTTTTTAACTGGCATAAAGTTTGTGCCAATAAAGCATAGTTATGAGTCCTAAAAAGCAAATTTTATTAGTCTCATAAAAATTTTTATAAGTGTTAAAAAAGTTTTATGACCATCATAAAAAATTTTATGAGACTAATAAAGTTTGCTTTTTAGGACTCATAACTATGCTTTATTGGCACAAACTTTATGCCAGTTAAAAAACATTTTTTTCAGTGCATGCTCTAGCTTGGTCAAAACAAAAGCTTTTGTGCTAAAACTTGCTTAAAATTATTGCTAGAGCTCAACAAAAGATTTCAAAACAAAGTTTGCAATGAATAAACTTGTGCAAGTACTTAAAATTCACTATTGAATAAACTTTCAAAATGTATAATTATTTGTGATTATTTTTGGAAGTGTCCATCCCCTGAATAAAAATCTTGATAAATGATAAAGACAAATTTCTTTCCAATTAAAACATTCTTTTGTATGCATTCTTTATTTTCCATTTAATATAATTATCTTAAAATTTTAACAATACATTACAGAAGCTTATCGAGATTTCTTTTCTCATCTTCTTCGGATCCTTTTGTAAATAAAAAAAATTACAATTTTGAATATGTAAAAAATTCGCTGCATGCAAAAAACACTTATGCATAAATGTAACGTTGATAAGTCTACATTCAGAGAATGAAGAAAAAAAGAATTAAACAGCTAAGAAATTTTTAAGGCCTACATAAATTAAGTAATCTTGATTTTCCGCGTGTGGCATAATAATATGTACTATTATCATTATTTAATATTTAAAACCTGAGTAAGAATCATTTATCGAATATTTAATTTGGGAATAACTAATTTAAGCTCTTCAGAATTATTTATCTATATTTATCTGTATATGCGTGTGTGTGTGTGTGAATAAGAAAACTGACTGAGATTTCTTTCCATTCAAATTAAAGAGAAATTTGCATGTACAACCTAAAAGGCGGTAAATACAATAATTAAAAATCAGACAGCATTTCAAGTAATAACAATCGATTAGTAATCAGTCTTTTATATTCAAATAGCATAAAATATTGTGTGTATGTTTCTTTTTAATCCCTATTGGCCTGTATTAAAGTTCCTTTAAGTTTTTCGTTGTATATAAATTGAAATTCGTTGGATATTTAAGAGCTCTTGGCATTATTCTCAAAGTGATAAAAGTGATGATGAATATGAACAAATCGTACGGATGAGGATTTTGATGCGTCCTCCGATCCCTCTTGCACTGGCAACTCTGATTTATTATTTACATCAACTGCTGCTGTCTGTTCAGCTTCATCTTCATCGGACATGCTAATGAGATTTTCACACTCGCTTGTATCGCCAAGAATTTCAAGAACCGCCTGATTTTTGATATTATTAATGGCGTCTTTTTGCTGTTTCGATCGATGCGGCGACGAAGACTTTGATTTTTTTGTAATTAAAATCTCCTTGTTAAATGGCTTTTTGTGGCGTGCCGATGTGACATTTGTAGACAATTTATCGACATTGATAGGACTGAGAATGTTCTTTTCGTCATTAGCTTTAATTTTCGCCTCGTGAATTGCTGTTTCACGCATCCACTTTTCGACATCATTCAATTTGCGCGCGAGTCGTTGTTCAGGTGTAAGGTTGGGATTGAGTTGGTTGAGCAATGATGTCTTAAGTTTAAGTGCAGGCGTTGGGATGGTTTGATTTTGATTCATGTGTTTCGCCTTTGTTTGATTATTACTGTGATTGTTGCTTAATTTTGAGCATACAGTTGCATGAAGAAACGAATCAAATGCGCACAGATGATGTTGGTCGTTTTCTGCTGTACACTTTTCCGCCAAACACTTTTTAGCATCTACTGTTGTCATTTTATTTGTGCATGTAATTGTATTGGAGCGTTGACGGCCTTGATTTATTTTTTCTGTATTGGTAGCTTTCCTAAAAGAGAAAAAGAGAGAGAGAGAAAGAAAGATATTGGGTTTAAGTATACTGGCTTAAATATTTCTGTGCTCTAACTTACTTATTGCTTTGAAAGCACAATTTGTTCTTTTCCATACTCTCACGAATAATTTCTATTAGTTCATGACGCCTTAAATTGCTGCTATTATTCAATTCACAGTTTTTGTTGCATTTTTGATTTTCCTGATTTTTCCTCCACTCATTTCCAACTGATAATGATCTTGCACGTGCTGCTATTGCTCTATCAGACGACTATTAGAAAAGAAAAAAAAAATAAATGTTATTTTTTTCGATATTAGATTTGAATTTTAAATCAACATGCTGATATATATGCGGCGTTGTAACATGGTGTGTAAAAACACATTTAAATGCCGATTGTTAATAAAAGACATAAATTTTATCTAATTTTATAAAAAAAAATGGCGTCATGTGTCATAAGTCAAAGGCGCTAAAATGTTTCTTACCTTATGTTTTTGTGATCTTTGCTTCCTAATGACTCGTTTCCTCGGTAAATTTTGATTTTTAGTCTTTAATATGAATTCATCATTCTCTTCTTGAATATGCAGTCTTTCATTCGAGTTAATTAGTTGACAATTTTTATAAGTTCCTATTTGCTTCAAGTTTTTCGTATACAAATTCTCCATTGTCGAAGACTGGTTACAGCACTTGAGATTGTTGATTGATTCGTAAATGTTGTTCTTTTCATTGTCAAAGTTTTCATAAACTTTTGGAGTACTATGCATAATATCATTTTGTAGTTTGACTATTGGCGAAATATTTTCTGAATCTGATTCGCTACCTTCATCATTTTCCTCATCACTAAGTAGCACACGTGCCTTATATCGTCGTCTTGGTGTTAAAGTGATATTTTTCTTATTACTCGTCTTTTGATCGCTGTTATTTGCAGAATTTTCTTCAATCTCTTGCTTCTTGACATCGGGTGAAACAGTCAACTTTACATTTATAGTCTTTTTTCCATAATGTGGCACGACAACACTTCCAATTGAGTCATAAATTGTTGAGACGATGCTCGCTATATCGTCTTTAGTAATCTTACCATGGCCATCTAAGTCATAAAGTGTAAATGAAAATTGGATCGGTTGTGGTTTCTTAACTGTAGTGTCATCTAATGAAACATCGCAAGAAAATTGATTAAATTGAACTCGATTCGTTTCGAGTTGTTCTAAATGATGTGTCGTTGAAATGCTATGGCGTTTACGCAGTCTTTCTAATGCTTCTTCCTCATTCTTATTACTGTCTTTTCCATGGAACTCCTTAACTTTAATATTCTTCGTTGCCTTTATTACTACTTGCTGTTGCTGGGGTTGATGTGCTTTTGGAATTTGCTTTGTAACTGGATTGCTGTACTTTTGCTGTGATTGTGGTTGTTCTTGTTGCTGTTGTTGAGTTTGTGACTTTTGTTGAATATCAATTGGTAAATAATCATGAGTTGAAGCGCTACATTCAGATGGTGCTTTGTTGATGAGCTCCTCTGAGTCTGTCGTATATTCATGCAACACTGTGGGAGAGATAGTTGAAACGTGAAATAACCAAAAATTAAAACAAATTCGCTCTTCGCTCATAGCTAGGCCACTCCAAAGAAATTCCATGTATGTAAATTATAAATCTCATGCATGCATGTAAAGGTTAATTTTATATCTTGTGCGCGTAGCACCGCTTTGAAATGAATGAAAGAAAGAAATGGTGAAAGACACCCAAGAAAAATATATTCAGGTTGCGCTAATGCAGAAATTAAGGAAGTTATTAACAATAATGTTACTCGCGGATACGCGAACAAGCTTGACGTAGCTGTAATTTTAAAATTATACAGCAGCGAATCAAGTCATAGAGTAACATTGTGCAAATTTCATTTATTCTTTCACTCACTCACTCACTTATTGTCGAGGAGGAGCGCGCGAGACAACTCAAGATCACGCTTAATGAATTCCAGAAAAAAAAATCACATTGACTCCCTACATTAGTTCATTTTACGCTTCCTGTACTGCTGCCGCTTCTTCTAAGAATTAATGCTCTATCTAAAATCCATTTTTTAAGCATTTTAAGACCGTATCTATATATGATTACATACATTTTCTCTATCTCAATGCTTTTAGAAAGGAAAGTATAAAGAGTGCGGCAGACAAAAAATCTCTTTAATTGCTTTTTAGTGTGTGTATTGAATTTTGTAATAAAATGAAATTTTTGATGAACACTTTGTCCATGAATAGGGTTTCTGACTGTTATTTTGTTTTCACTTATAACTTTTTATAGAAACTGCTTAGAGGGAAGTTTTATATATCATTAGGGAGCTAGAACTTTTTATTTGATGTATTAAAAGCATATAATAATCCAAAACTTAAAGTATTTTGAAATTTTGATGAAATTTGCTAACAAAAACAGTAAACATCTGTTTTTCAGATTTGGCTCAGTTTTAGAAAAAAAATTAAAGCTTTGACTTTTTACTTGCTTTTAATTCATTAAATAGAGAGTTGTGGCTTTCTTATGATATATAACACTTGCTTCTAGCCGCTTGCTTTCTATAAAAAGTTATAAGTAAAAATACAATAACAATAAGAAACCCTATCCATGAATATGGCTGATAATTGCGCTTTAAATAACTCAAAGTAGACAAGAAATGATTTTCATTACTTTCAAGTGTTCATATGCGAGTCTAATGATGATGATCATACAAAAAACTTTCATATCCTTTCATATACATGCCGAGATATTTTCATTATTAAATAATACGCTATTTTAGATGAAAGAAGAGAAAAAAATAATAATAAAAATAACAGGGTAATTAGAGACAATGCTGCGCTACAATCGATATATAAAAAAAACTCTAAAGGAGATGATGGCGAAATAGATATAAGAGAACATCAAGAAACAAAGAAGAAAGGAACACTCACGCAACACTCTCTACCGAGAGGCGATTATTAAAGATTTTCTACAGTATTATTTTCAAAGAAATTTTTTTTTCGTTTTAGTTGCGGCTTTTTGTATGGCCATTACTTTGCTTTTTTCTTTTCTCTCTCTCTCTCATCATCATCATCATCGATACCTCCTCTTCATCTTCTGTTTTCTTTTTAAAGTCCGATCTTTCAGTTTTACATTTTTCTTCTTTTTTTGTGCTGCTATCGACCGAACGATTTTTTTTTTCTTTGTGCCGCCATTCAAAGTGTATGTGTTTCTTCTTCTTCTTCTTCTTCTTCTTTTTATATTTCTTTGACTCTTGCATCTTCAAACAATTTTTCAGCTCTTTTTATATACATTGTATTTCTTTCTTTAAGTATATAAAATGTGCATGTACGACGATCTCTCGTCTGTTTTCTTCAGAAATACATAAATTTTTATATATATGCATCTAACAAAGCTAAGGTCCCATAAATATGTTTCTCTTTTTTTCTTCTTTTTTTTTACGCGAGACAAAAGGCACATTGCAATATGTATATATTTTGAAAAGGCAGCAAAAATCAAAATCACTGTCAAGATTGAAGAAGAAACTTAGTCTCCTCTGTCTGTATATATATTGACGACGACGATGATGATGATGACGATGATGAAGAAGAAGAAGCAAGCAAACAACCTGTTGCGTGATGTTTCTTCTTCTCGCGGTACCCATTGACAAGATAAAAAACGGAATCGTGAAAAGAAATCTTTTGATAATAGCGAGAATGCGAGAATATTCATCAGAAGAGAATACGGGGATGGATGGACATTCTTCTTTTTCTTATTCTCTTCTTAAAAGCGTTCGGTATCTTAAGTTATTATATTTTTCTTTATTCTCCATATTCGTCTTAATTCTTCTTTTTTTAATACACTAAAAGATTGAGTTTGTAGTATTATTCACTTTGTCTATTTATTCTTTTATTTTTAGGTAATATTGAACTTCTTTAATTAACCACAATTTAATGAAATTGATTTTAGATCAATATATACGTGAAACTAAAATTTGTATCCAAAATTTAACGAAAGATTTTCGCTATTTTTTTCGACATTGTTTTGTAAATAATTTTTCACAAAATTGAATTTAAACAAGTTTTCCGACTCTTATAATACTAGGAATACATTAATATGTCACTAAAGAATTGTTCTAAAAACATAAAAACAGCCAAAAATATAGAATTGTTGAGAAAATCTGAACAAAAAATTTTCTTTCGTCAAAATAATTTTCCCTTTGACAAAACTTAACGAAAAATATTTTAAATTAATAAATATCCGTTAAAAAAGAATTTTATTTAAACGAAAATGAAATTGCGCTTTAATCATACATTTGATTCTTAACAAATATTTCTTCAACTTTTTCTTAATTCGTATTTTAGCTTTTTGTTACATCTCATACTTCAATGTATGTATCAGCAGCAACTCTTTGCCGCTCTACGTAAGAGATTTTTGTTTTTCGGTTTATTGAGTGAATTGAAGAAAAAGTTTGAATGGTACGATGACTAAAAACTAAAACAACATAAATGAATATAAAGCCAATTTTTTAAGCACCTTCTTTTCCTCTTCTCTCTCTCTCTCTTCTTCTCCATTTTACACACTGTTATACTGTATACATTTTTTTTCCTTTTCTCATTCGCTCGCTCGCAAAGGCTTTTTAAATTCTTTTATTATTCTTCGCTTTTAACTTTTGTCGGCATTTATATAATTTTATGATGATTTTTTTTCTTTTTTCTTCTTCTTCATCTTCTCTTTTAAGAAAAAAAAAATATCTACAGCATGTAATGATATTCAAAGAAAAAAAAATTCGATCTGATGAAGTTTTTTTTCTTCTCTTCTCTTTCTTGTGATGTTAAAAATTATTGAACTCTCATATTGAAGAAGGGAAATGATCAATGTGACTGACTTAAATATTTATGTCAAATTTATCGGAAGTTTTCTTATTTAAGCAATTTTAAATTTATATCCCAAAGAATTCAGCTTGCATCAAAAAATAAAATGCGCCTCAAGCTAAATCGATCTTCAATCACACATTATAATTTTCTTCTTTCAAGAAGAAGAGAAAAAAAAACTAAATTAGAGAATAAAAGTCGATTTTGCTTGCTCGTCTTATGAAGAGAAAAAAAAAATTAAAAAAAGATCAAAAGCGGAAAGTTTTTTTTTCTTTTTTTTGTGTAATGCTCTTTAGTGAAGAATATATATCAAAAGAGAGAAGAGAAGAGGAAAAAAAATTGAAAATCTTTCAGAGGAAGATGATGATGGGCTTTGAAGATATTTTTTTCTGGAATTTCGAGAAACATAAGTTTTGCTGCTTTTTTTGTCACACACTCGATCAATTTTCGCGCAATCATTTGAGTAAGAGAAAAAATTTATTTTTTTTTCTTTCATTGTCGGAACTTCGTTTCAATAAATTCTTAAGTGCATTATAATGTACGTCTTTATAAACATTCATATTTTTCTCCTCCTTTCTCTTTTCCCTCGTCGCTCATTGCAGAAATACATTTTGCATCATGTAATAACATCTTGTAATTTTACACATATTTTATGTATGAAGTGCGAAATAGAAAAATGACTGTTCAATTTTAACGTAATTTTATATTTCAAATTTTCAAATTTCAAATGACCGTTATTTTAGGAATTTCAACAAAAGACCTCCAACAACAAAATTCTTCATTATTGAGAATATCGGAACGTAAACATTTATACATTTTTTTACAAATGTTTTTCAAAAAGTTGAGTTAATTGTTCACAATTTTTTTTTTCTTTTCTTTAAAGTTTCGTTTCATTTGTAACAAAATTCTTTTGTGATCCGAAAGAAAAAAACACATTTTTCTTATTTCATGAAGCAAAAATAAAGAAGAAAAAAAGATTTCCTTTAGGTAGAATGCATGGCATACCATACAGATCTCTGTAGAGAGGGAGAGAGAGAGAGAAAGATTTCTTTGTGATCTTTCGAAGAAACATGAAAGGAAAATGGAGATTCGGCCGAGAGCATTTATGTGAATCTTTCAAAGGCAAAAGCAAAGCAAAATCATTTTTTTACCTGTTTTATATTGTCTAAATTGTCGCCACCATTTAACTATATTTCCTGCCATTATTTTTATTTTGCTTGTATAATACTTTTAGATATAAATTGTCTTTAATTATGATGATGATTGCACCACATTAATAATATTTTTCCATATTAAATTTTTTATTTCTTAACACATGTTTTAAATTTCAATCAAACACTTTTTCATTCACTTTTAAATTTTTCTGATTTTACTTTGATTTAAAAACAAACATATAAATATTTTACTCCTCTCTTCTCTCACTTATTACAATTTTTTTTTCTTCTTCTCTTTCGCTTTTGCACTTTGAAGAAAAAATAATTCTTTCACAACATCGTTTTCAATTAACTTTTGATGTGTTTTAAATTGTATAAATTTTTCATTAATTTATCTCGTATGAAAGTTTGATAATCATTATTGCTTCATGACACTTATTTTGTCATTTTTATAGCTCACACTTTATGATGAAAATGAACAAAAAAATATTAAACTTTTTTCTTTTAAAAATCGTCAGACATATTTTTTAATGAACGTAAAAAGCGACTGCTCTGTATAAAATCTCAAGACTGAATGAAAACAAAATGAAAATGGACTGAATTTATTTACACGTTGTGTTGCATCAATACTAATGTAAATTTCTCTCGCACATTAAGAAAAATATTTTGGAAATTTAAAAGTTGTTATTTTTATAATTAATTAAATTTTATTTATTTTAAATATTTTTATAGCTTAAACAATTTAAAATAATAAACTACAATTTTTGAGCTAAACAAAAGTGAAAAATATTTAGTAATTAATCGAAAAAGAAATAAATTTTCAGATTTAATGACAAGTTAAAGTAAACTTATAAACAAGAAAAAATACGTTGTTCGTTATTTAAAAAAATACGTTACATTATTGACTAGGAATTAAATTTTATTTACAGAATTTTAATCATAAATTTCACGATATGCTGGTGGTGGTGTTGAACTACGATCTGGTTCTAAGATAAGACTTTCATCAACTGAAACATATTCACTATCGCTATCATTTTCATCTTGAACTTCTGGTTGAATTTCAATTGTTTGTGAACTACTTGGTCGTGGCAAATCAACAAGTTCTCTAGGTGATGGTGATGATGGAGTATAAAATACTGATCTAGAAATTGTTGTCGCAGGTTGATATTGTTGAATTTCTCTATTTCTAAATAATTTATGTAACAAATTTGCTGTTGGCGAAAATTCACTTCTCATTTGTCTGTTTAATTGTGGACTTTGTGGATTAAAAGCGTGTGTAGATGATGAACTTGTTGCTTGTACTCTATTTCTTACAATTGGTGCTGCACGCGTTGGCAGTGGTGATTGAGTTTGAGTGACTGGCGCTTGTTGAACTTCACGAATAACTCTATCTCTCATTTCTTGTCTTTGCATTTGTTTTCTCGTCATTTTCATGCATTTTTCTTTTATAATTAAAATGCAGTAGAAAACCATACAGCCTGCAATAACTCCCAAAACACATCCAATATAAAACACTGCATTGAGTCGCGTTTCAACATTCTTTTTTAAACTAACATGTGAACGATTTGTCATTTCATAATGTAAAATGTAATTTTGTCTACATTCACAGAGTATCGTTGCAAATTCATCATTTTTGCAGTAACTTTCATCCTCAAGATTATTTTTTAATTCTATGTAGTAATCTCTTAGCATGCCACTGACATGAATATTTGATTTGTCAATTGTTGCATTTCTGTCAGTGTCTTTTCCCCATACTAAATCGATTTCAATATCTTCTTTTGATTCTTCACTCTCAGCCGATGTCAGCATTATCATTTTTTCAAACATTTTTGGTTTCTTTGTATTCAAGCATTTGTCAATTTTCACAAATACCTTACGATTTTTCAAGAATTGAATTGTTTTGTCCATTTGAGTGTCACATGTGAAGAAATTATATTCAAGATTGACATATTGAAGTTTATCGATAGGAAAAAAAGGTGAACTTTTGAGTGTAATTAACAAATTGTTTGAAATATCTAAATCGAGCAAATTTGGAACTTCAGAAAAGAATGAATCATAGATATGAGAAATTTGTGCATTTCGAAGTGATAAAAATTCCAAAGATTTTGAAATAACGAGTGGCTGATCTTCCAAGTTCATCATAAATTTATTCCCTGATAAATCAAGAACAGTGAGTTTTAAATTGTTCTCAATTATTCGATTATCAATTGATTCAAGACGATTATCTGACAAATCCAGATAAGATAATTTTAAAAGTTGCGAAAAAGCAAAAAGTTCTATCGAATGAATAGAATTTTTTGCCAAAGATAAATTAATGAGTTCGACGAAATACTTGAAATTTTCATTGTCTATAGTTGTAATTTGATTTCCATAGAAATTTAAAATCTCTACACTTTTTGCTAAATTTATGTCAGGCGAAATTAAATTTTGTTCACTGAAATGATAATCAAATAAATGTTGGTTATGGAAATAATTTTTCTATTACTCACCTACAATCTGCTCTTTTAAATCCTTCAAACACATCACAAATACAAACTTTTGGACAAATCTCTTTTGAATCATTGACTCGCATGAATATGCAAAAAACAATCAATAATGAGACGTATTTCATGTTTAATATTCACATGTTTCTTATTTCTTCACTTTAATAAACTCTCTTTTTGCTTTAAACTTCACACCTAAATTAAAGCTGTTGAATAAATAAAGTAAAACTTCACACCCCGCCGTAGTCTGACTTATCTTATCGTAATAGATAGATAAATACTTATTTGAGTCATACGCATTCAATTTCTTTATCAATGCATTTTTACTTCAATGAATGAAACATCAGTTAAAAGTTGGTTTTTATTTCTTTATTTAAAAATCTTTGCAAATTTTATAATTTTTAGTATACGTGTGATTATGTCTCTTTAAAAAGAGCAAAAAAAAACTTTATGGCAAAAACAACACATTTAAAACTTTATGGTAATTTAACTTTGATATCTAATGTTTTGTACAAAAATGTAAGGATATCTGTTGCTTCTTCAATCTTCTTTTTCACTGGTTTTCCAAAACCATGACCGCTTTTTGTATAAACTCTTAATAAAATCGGATTCTTTTGAAAAGCAGAATTTCGAACAGAATTTTGAAGTGTTGCACTAAATTTAAGAGAGTGCAATGGACTAACACGGTCATCATGATCAGCTGTTAAAATAAGCGTTGCAGGATACTCTTGTTTTGGATTTTCAGGTGTATGTGTATTGTGCAATGGTGAATATTTGAGCAAATTTACGAAATGTTTTTCTTCATCTGGAGAACCAAAATCTGATATCCATGCACTTCCAATTGTAAATTTGTGAAATCTGAGCATATCAAAGACACCAACTTGAGCGATTGCAGCACCAAAAAGATCTGGTCTCTGATTTATACATGCACCAACAAGCAAGCCACCATTGCTTCCACCTTGAATAGCAAGAAGCTCTTTTTTTGTGTAATTATTGTCAATCAAATATTTTGCAGCACTTTGGAAATCATTAAAAACATTTTGTTTATTTAATAACCTTCCCGCATTATGCCAACGTGCACCATATTCTCCGCCTCCTCTCAAACTTGGATAGCAGAGCACACCATCAAATAAATCAATAAAAGCGAGCAAAGTAATGCTAAAGCATGGTTGAATAGAAATATTAAATCCACCGTAGCCGTATAACAATGTTGGCCGTGGCGTGATTTCATCTTCGTTCTTTTTAATAATAAACATTGGAATTTTTTCACCATCTATGCTGTTATAAAAGATTTGATCTACTTTATAATTTTTGTGATCAAAACCAGCAATAGTTACATGTTTAAAAACTTTCGGTTCAGAATCGGTAGAATTAAAATCGTAATGATAAATTGTGCCCGGAATAAGAAAACTAACAAATTGAAAGAAGATTTCACTTGAATCTCGCTCTCCTGAGAATCCTTGAATACATCCATAATCAAGCTTAAATTCAAACTCAAACTTTCCGGTGTCTAATGAATAAACTTGTAGTGATGATTTGACATCAATCATATAGTGAAGAACCATTTTGTTTCCATGTACGCAATATGCCCAATCTAAAACATTCTTAGGATGTTCAGCTACTAATGTTTTCCAATTTGATTCTTCATAATTGTCAAAATCTATTGCGATTATGTGATAATTTGGTGCTCCTTTATTAGTACGGAAATAGAAAACGCTTCCATTATTTGTGATATAATCATAATCATTCTTGAATTCTGTGACAACTTTTGTAAATTCCAATTTTCCTGCGATTTCAGGTGTTTTGCGCAAGTCAGCAAAATAAATGAGATGATCATTACAACCATAAAAAACAAAGAACAATAAATAATGACCGCAGTCAGAGACTTCTGCTGAAAAACGCCAATTAGGTTCTTCTGGAAATTCGGCAACAAGAACATCAGAATCTTGTGATGTTCCTACTCTATGATAGTAAACTTTTTGATTCTCATTCGCATTAGTTTCAACACCATCAGCAGTTCCTTTTGGTTCAAATTTACCATAAAATACACCTTTGTTGTCATGTGTCCATGTAGGCGTAAAAAATTTGCTATGCTCAAGCGTCTCAGGAAAATCTTCATTTTTCTCAACGTCTCTAAACTTGATTTTTACCCAATCACTACCACTTTCTGATAATCCATATGCTAACAGTGATCCATCTTTTGTAAAATGAAGACTTTGTAATGCAATCGTTCCATCTGCGGAGAGCTCATTTGGATCAAGAAAAACTTTTCTCTCTCCATCAAGCGATTCTTGATAATAAATTACGTTTTGGTTTTGTAAGCCAGTGTTGTAAGAATAAAAATATCTGAAAAAAAAAATTCATGTTTATTAATTATTTATATTCTAATCAATCATTCATTCTCCTCGGAAATTCCGAACCAGCCGGTCGTGAAATTTTTCTCTCTCGCTAATTAAATTAGCTTTAGCTAGTTTAATAGTCTGCAAATTAACTCAATATATCTCGAAAATACTTTTGAACTTTGCATTATCGAGTTAAGTGACATTTGCCATTTTCAAAAAAAAATCTAAATAAATGGTAAAAATATAGCGAATAATTTAAACATCAATTAGCTCAATCCATCAACTCTTTTATATGGATTTGTGTTATGTTTAACCTTCTTTAAGTGGAAAAATTAGAACTTCAATGAATCATCAATTGGATTATTAGTCTATAAAGAATTTTTCAACATAGTCTATAAGTAGTTATAACAAGAAACGTTTTACTTCCGTTACCATCCTCGAAATCAACTAATTCAACACTCAACAAGAAAGTTTTCTGCAATTTTTCTCTCATCATTCAACCATGTAAGAATACCTTATTACAGCCATTAATTTATATCAGCTGTATTGAAACCTTCAGGTTAATGACTAATATCAATTCTTGACATATGTATAAATAACACATTCATTCAAAAATGAGCGTGTTATTATTAATTAATTATTCTAAATGCTTACCTTTTTCCTCGCTTATATGCGACATTATATTTTTCAAAGTTCCACAGATCTGTCAGCTTTTTATTGATTTTTCCCCACGCTTCATTTTCCTCAAGAAATGGCTTAGAAATCAAATTTTGATTGTCTACAAATTGTTTTGTTTCTTCGCTATCTGGATTTTCTAAATATCTGTATGGATCAGAAATCTATGAAATAACAAAGTTGTAAATATTAAATGCTTATAAATTAAGTACATTCATAGGAAAAAGATAACAGTTTTTATTGTTATATGCTTGCTTATTGAAACAAATAAAGATTTGAAACTTACTTTATGGCCAAAAAATGTTTCGGTGATATCTTCTTTTCTCACTTGTGGATATTGAATTGCTGGGGCCATTGTAGAATTAAATATAGACTGAAATCGACTGAATTTAAATATAGATGATTTGAGTTTATCTTTATTAGTATAAAACACTCTCGACGATGACAATAATTTTCGAATAGTCATTGCCAGGGGGTGAAAGCTTTTACAAGAGAATTTTTATTTATTTGTAAACTTTTTTAACTTTCGTAAATTCGAATGATGATTTTATAAGAACCATGATTTGATGAATCATTAAGCAAATAGCGGAAAAATTGGAAAAAGAAATTTCTGAATTTTTATTTTTGTTGACATTTTTAGAACAAATCCTTTCGTTAAAAAGTTGTCATCCCTTTGAATAATCGAAAATAAGATAGGGGGAAGTAATTTTTCATGATGTAACTTTTACCGGCATATTCTTTTATTACACAAATTTTAGAGAACCCTGTAACAAAAACATTCTTTTTTCACAACATAAATATTTTTCTTAAAAAATGTCTTATGACATAAATACACAATTAATTGATAAAGTGTGGGAAGACACAACTAAAGGTTTAAGAAAAGAAGTAATAAATTTTCGCTATTGCTCAATAGTCAAAGCAAATGAGCTTTCAAAATGTTTAGTGGATATAATTCATATTGAAAATTTAGATCCAAAAGTGCACAAGTCAAATTACATTTCAGAAGAAAACATTGGAAATGAATTTTGGATAGATATTGGACATGCATTGACTGCCATTGATTGCTATGTAGAAGAATTGCTAAAACAAATGCTTATGAACGAAACTAGCAAGTGCTTCATCAAAACAAAGTCTAATGGAACTGTTATCTTCACTATGCGCTTAAAAAGAATTGAATTTCATGGATACTATTATGAACAAGATGCTATAAAAATGTTTGAGCTTGCAAAACTTTATAAAGAGAATGGTGTTAAAATGTTCAAAGAATATTTACTATTTGCACACAATTATTTTAATTTGGCTGCAAAATGTTTATTAGCATTTGGCTCAGTTGATGAAATTGATCAAGTTTTAAAAGATACTCAATTGACGAAAAAAGAATGGGAAGATTTGCTGCAAAATGTTTACATTAACATATCTGCATGTTTAATCAAAGAAAAAAGATATGATGAGATTATACCAATAATGGATTTCGTACATAAGCAAGAAAAACCATCTGAAAAAGCAGTTTTTCGTCTTGCAACAGCTTATTTAAACGTTTATCGATATGAGGATGCAAAAAAGACAATTAAAAAAATTGACTACAAATCTAATAAAGAACTTGTGCAATTAATGTCAAAAATTCAAATTGAATGGAAAAATTCAAAAGATAAAGATAAAACTATGGTTCAAAAAATGCTTTTTGGCTAATTATTTATTCCATCTCTATAAAAATAAATTATGAATATTTTTATTTAAAGTAAAATAACATTTTTTCTTAATTATTTACGAGCAAAATTCGTGTCCATACTTCGTCCAGATCTTTGAATATTATTCAAATTGCTCTTAATCCTGTTTTCAAGTGATGTCGATTGCTCTTGAGCTTTTCTCATAGCTCGGTTGAGAAAATCTTTATCAAACTCCTTCTCAAATTCTTTCTTTTCTTTTTCTTCATTTTCCCGATATTTCTTTACAGTCTCTGTACGATCTTTCTCACGCCAATCTGCATTATGCATCATTTCTTTCAATTTTTTCTCCATCTCTTCACTACTCAGTTGCTTGTTACTGCTTCGTTTTACTTGTTGTTGTTGCTGTTGCTGAGCTTTACGTGAAGCTGAAGATAGTTCTTCTTTTGTGTAGCGTTTAACTTCTTTTCTATTCTGAATTTCTATTTTCTCTCCAGATGCACTTACTAATCCAAAAGTTTTATTTGCAGGAACTCTTCTATCATCATCATCATCAAAATCATCTCTATGTTTTGTACTTTTTGATGGTGGTGATGGATTTCTGTAAGAATTATCTTCTTTCTTTACTGGAGACTTTTCTTCCCTCCTTTTTGACTGTGGTAATCTCTCACGTGAACGTGTTTTTCGTTTATGTGAACGTTCCTCAGAATATCTTCTTTCATCTCTTCTCCTATCATTGTAATAGTCTGATGAACGTTTTTCTTCATGTTTTCTATCTCTTCTATCATATTTTCTTCTGTACTCTGGTGTTCTTGATCTCGATCGTCTTCTTTGTGGTCGATATCTCTCTCTTTCTCTTTCATATCTACTACTCTCAAATTTTCCTCTCTTATTTGCATCTCTCTCATCATCATCAGAACTACTTGACTTTTCTCGTTTCGATTTTTTCTTTTTTACAATTTTATCAAGTTCGCCTTTTAGTGCTTTAAATTTCTTATCAATGAAATTAGATTCATCATCTAATTTATTAGATTTTCCATGAATTTTGCGATATTTTTCCATCAACAATCTGTCCAGGTCTTCAGAATCACTTCCGCTGCTGCTACTACTGCTGGATGAGGATTTTGATCTCTTTCGCTTCTTTTTTGATGATTTCTATAAATATATTATTTATTGAGAGAAAAATTGTTAGTTATGAAATAGAAATACTTACTTTCTCTTTATGTGATTCATTTTCATTTTTTAAAATTTCATGCAACTTTTTCAATTTTACTGGATTTTCTAAAATTTTTCTTCGTTGTTCAAGTTCACGTTGTTTGATCAGCATAAGAGGATCTTCCATTTCTTTTCTCAAAACATCTACTTGATCATGTTTATCAGTTGCTTTTTGTCGTCCAATTGAAAAAGGAAGAACATCATGTTCAACGCAATTCTGACCCAATTCATTCTCTTCAAATTGTTTATCTACTTTTCGTCCAGTTAAATACTCTTCACGATTTATTTGATCCTGTTTTCCTTTATACATCCATTCTAATTTAACATTTTCATCTTCCATCTTCTTTATCTTGTGATCGTTAGAATTATTTAATAAAAATTGTTTTCAAGTTTTTAAATTTATTTTTGTAAACAAACTTTTAACAGAAAAATAGAGAAACTTGATTCTCAACTTGAGTTGCTGTCGTCCTGTCTAATATAAAATTTTCGCCATTAAAAAATTTTCGTCGGTGTCGCCAGAAAATAATTAAATTGATTCGTAAAAATGCAAGAAATATTGCTTGAAGATCAAATGAGAACACAACTTGTGCTTCAGGATCAAACGAATGTTCAGGATGCTCATCATCAGCAGCAACAAAATCGTAGAAGAAAGGTGAAAAAAGCACAGCCAAAACCAGACATTTCTGATAATGTCGACGTCGGTGAGAGTTTGAAAAATGAAATAGACTTTTTGCCAATGAAAACTCCAATTTCTATACTACAAGAACTGTTGAGTCGCAGAGGTATGTTAAAAGAAAAATGTCGGCCATTGATTTTCTTGTATTGATTTTTCTTCTCTGTAGATAAAAATAAAGTATGACATATATTTTGTTCAATATGTTTGTAAAATTGTCATATTTTATCAATTTATTACCAAAAGATAAAAGTTTAAGCTTGTGAATTATTGTTTTATAGGAATTACTCCAAATTATGAGTTAGTTCAAATTGAAGGTGCAGTTCATGAGCCATCTTTTCGTTATCGTGTATCTTTCAATGATAAAGATGCAATGGGAGTTGGACGCTCAAAAAAAGAAGCGAAACATGCTGCTGCAAAAGCACTCATCGATAAATTGACTGGAATGAATATTTCTGATCAATTTTATCAACAAAAAGGTTCATTTAGCAACAATGGTAGTACAGCTGCAGCTACAGGAACTCAAAGTTTTGATGAGAAAAATAGCACTGGCAATCCGATTGGGATTCTGCAAGAGCTTTGTATGCAACGACACTGGCCACCACCTCAATATGAGGTTGAAGTTGAAATTGGTTTGCCACACTGCCGTGAATTCACCATTGCATGTTGTGTTCTAAAATTCAGAGAAGTTGGTACTGGTAAATCTAAGAAAGTTGCAAAGAGACAAGCAGCACAACGCATGTGGGAAAGATTGCAGAATCAATCACTCGATCAAAATGAAATTGTTCAGTCTTGCATTGATGAAGCAAATGATGAGGTGAGTGCATACATTTTTTTATTGTAGTTTGCTAACATGATGGGTCTCTAACGAGTGGTTTTACATCGTTTTCTGGAGAATCTTTCAATGTGACTGATGAAGTGGATCCATCATGTTATAAGTGGTGGTCTTAATTGTATAATGATTTTTTCATGAATGAATTATGTTGAAAGATTCACCAAGAAATTTTCCACTCATCATGTATTTAATGCTCATGATATAATTTAATTGTAATGAATCTTTCCTCATTTTTTCATTCCTCTGAACAATGAATACAATTAATGACGACATTAATTAAATGAAGATGAGAATCGCCAATATATTTTCTCGTTATTTGGATTTAAAGGAAGCAAACATACCAACGCTGACAAATCAGCATAGCTACAAAGTTTCGCAGTTTCACAAAATGTTGAAAAATATGTATGGAAAATCATTGGCAAAACTTCAGGTTCTCATTAAAAACGAGAAATGAATAATTTTTTTACTAAATCTTCTTTTTTCGTTATTCTATTTTTAGAACATGTGTCTTAATGCAAAGGATGTAAATTATGTTGCATTTTTGCATGAAATTGCCACTGAGCATCAATTCGAAGTAACATATGTTGAAATTGAAGAGAAATCTCTTTCTGGCCGCTATCAATGTCTTGTTCAACTTTCAACATTGCCAGTTGCTGTCTGTCAAGGGTCAGGAGCAAATTCCAAAGAGGCTCAATCGAGTGCAGCTAAAGCTGCATTGGAATATCTTAAAATTATGACAAAGAAGTAAATCTTTTAATGCGCTGCCCAATATTTGATGTTCTCCATAAAGAATGACTGTCGCACACTGTCACGTGAGTTATAACTTAAATAACATTTGATTTTATTTATCTAAAGAAATTTCTTATTTTAGGTGTGTGACAAATAATAATGGAGACATGTGTTTGACTTAAATCCTTCATGCTTTTTTTTACAATAATACTTTTTATAGAATTTTTAACTTTAATCATTGACGTTTCTGAAAAAGAAAGAACGATAAATATAAAGTTGCAAAAGAATTAAATTTTCACGGTATATGCTATATAGTAGCCCAGGAAATTTCATTAAATTTCATAATTGCTTTTTAAAATTAATTATAATTAAAAAAAATAATATTAATGTGCACACAGTATGATGCTAGATTGAGTATTGATGAAGAAGAAGAAGAAGTCTTTTGTAGTTTAAGGAAATATCCTGGATTAATAATAATCGTATCGTATCCATATGAAAAAAAATTAACTAAACACATAATAATAATCAATATTTAAAAAATATTTCGAATTATACATAAGCTATTGAACTTTATTTTCTTAGTTTTCCCGAGGTGAAGAATTTATATAAAAAATTTGAAAAATTATTATGTGGGTAGATAATGAATGAATGAATTATAATTGAATTCAAAAATTCACAAATCTTAAGATTCTTTTCAACCAAAAAAAGAAAACGTAAAAATAATTATGATGAAAAAAGGTAAGAAGGAGAAAACTTGAGAAAAAGAAATTTACAAACTGCAAAGTTGCATAACATTTAAATTTTTTATGATTTTATGAAATTGCAATTATGCAGGCGTATGTAACCATATTCAAAATTTATAATTTTGATTTAGATTATGCTATTTATCGAACATATTCCGTTTGATAAATAGAATCCATTAATGTTCTATTACAAACACAAAGATGATAAAAATTAATTCATTTTTTATCAAATTTGTGTTCTGTAATTTTGTGAGGGAATTTTTAAAAGAAATTTCAAATACGTTTAGGTATTTTAAGGAAAATTTAATCATGTATTGACATAATGTTTTTTTTTTTTTTTGAAGAATAAATAAAGGCTTTTGAAAAATTTACTCATTTATTTCAATACTCCAAAATCAGAAACTAAGATTTGAAACTTGCATGCATACTTGACTGATATCCACATACCTGCATGCAAGTTGGCTTACTCAAAAATATCTCTAATTCATTCAGACTTCATTTATTTTAGTCAAATTTTTGGCAATTTTAAGTATTATGAACTTTTATAGAAATTTGCTAATATTTGACTAAATTAAATGAAATCTGAATAAATTAGAGACATATTTGAGTAAGTTAACTTGCATGCAAGTATGCATACTGAATGCGCATACCAGTCAAGTATACATGCAAGTTCTAAACTCTGTCAAAAACCAAACGGTAAAAATTCATCTTAAACTCTCTCTTACAGAATAAAACAAGAAATTGGTACTAGAATAGAAGGATAACAATTTCCATATGTACATCTTTTATGTATCCTTTTTCTCATTAAGACGCACACTTTACATCTCATTTTGTTCTAGTACAAGTCACAAGTCAGATAAATATTAAGTGCAGTAAAAATGAAAACTTTCTCGAATTTATTTTTCTTGATTGCTCTCTCCTTTTTATTTGTATCATATTCACTCGCACAAGATGATACACCACAAAATATTAATAAGTTGCTAAACAATCAAGCGGTCGTGAGCAGGTAATTTTTTTCTTCACCCCTTAAAAAAATTCTTTTACATAAAGTATTAAATCTCTTCCAAAGGCAAATAATATGTATTCTTGATAAAGGTCCATGTGATAATATTGGAAAGCAATTAAAAGGTACTTTAAATTTTTTATTTTATTCAAAAAAGTCTTGTTTGAATTATCAAAGAATATTAGAACGCATTTTCAAAAATTCAAATTTCTTTCATCAATTACAGCTGCACTTCCTGAAGTAATAAGCAAAAACTGTGCTAATTGCACACGACAACAAGCTCAAAATGCACAAAGATTAATCAGTTTTCTTCAGGCCCGTTATCCAGAAGTGTGGTCTCTTCTATATAGAAAATACAAGCAACAGGCCTAAATTTCACACATTATATCATAATCATATAACTGATCTCATAGACAATTTCTATATGTGTATGTGAAACAAATTTTTATTAGAAATGTTTTATGCATAACATTATTATCAAAAATATACCTAAGTAGTTAGCTCTTTAGTTGCTTCCTCTTTTACATCACCAAAAATCTCATTTTTCTGAGCTTCATTTACTTCGTTGGAAGTTTTTAGAAGAAACAAGAAAATTCCACCAGAAGTTCTTCGACGTGTTTTGTTCTATAATACAATATTGTGAAAATATAATAAATTTATGTAGTCAAAAATATCAAATATGTTTTGTGTGTAGATTGTGGATATAAATAAAATTTTCAAAATCTTACCAATATAAGCATTCCTCCTTTTCGTTCAACATTTCGTGTTTTCTCATACAAGATATTGACTTTTTCTTTTCCTATTGTTGCTACTACTTTTTGAATTAATTCAATATTTTCTTCACTCAACTTTTTCGCGACTTCAATACCATAATCTTCTTCACTACAATCTTCTGCAACAGCAAGATCTTCAAGTTTTTTGGGTTTATGAAGTGACTTGAGCTTCCCTTTGACAAATTTTCGAATTAGACCTGGCTCATCTTTAGGAAGATTTGCTGTATCTATTCGTTGTTTCTTATGAATAACTGGATCTTTTGTATCCAGTTTGTATGTCTCTACACCTCTATCAACTTCAAATTTTCTTTTTCTATTTACTTCACATGACTTTAAATTGTCCATAAGATCTTCTTCTTGAAGCATTTGTGCCCATAAATTTCCACTCTTACTGCTAAATCTAAATAATAAAGGATATTAATTATAAAAGTTTTTGTCAAAATTTCAATTTTACTTTTGTTTTTGTGGTGGAATTCTTTTAATTCTTTGTTCATCGTCTGATTCATTTGAGCTAGTATCAGAATGCTGTAATTGCTGAAATTGTACTGGTCTCTTGATTTCTGGTCTTGTTATTGGATTATATGCTATTGAAGCCTCTTCCTTTTCTTCATCTCTCGATTGTTTACTTTCTTCATCATCACCAAAATCTAAGATCTAAAAATACGATTCAGAAATTAAATCATTTTAAGTCAAATTAATGTGCTTACTTCTCCTTCTTCTTGTGTGATATCACAGTCCATTTTTGAGATTTAATTAACGCCTACTAAAAAGCCTTTTAAACAAAATCCTAATGTTTTTGTTTTTCGGCGAAAAATTTAGGGCGCTGCAAACTTTTATTATGGGGCATGAAACTTTTTATTTCGACGTTGTATTATTTCAAGAGCAGTGGTCAGACATAAAGCGTTGTTGAATATTTTAAAATCAATAATTAGGCAGTGAAAAGTGAAAATTGCTCTTAAAAAATAGTCGTATTCATTAAAACAATCGTCTAACAGTCAGGTAATGTAAAAGAACAAAGTGGAAATTTTAGTTTTTAAGCATTTAAAGAATTTTTTCTTCGTCACCGGTAATCGCCATTCTCGACGCCATTTTTAATTTTTCTTCTTTTTTTTCAAAAAAATAAATCTATAGCAAATAAACAAGTCGCATAACAATGGTAGGATCTAGAGTATACGTCGGAGGTTTACCATATGGGACACGCGAGCGAGACTTAGAAAAGTTCTTCAAAGGTTATGGACGAACAAGGGATATATTGATAAAGAATGGTTATGGATTCGTTGAATTCGAGGACTATCGAGATGCAGATGATGCTGTTTACGAGTTAAATGGGAAAGAATTACTTGGCGAAAGGTGAGATATTAAATATAATTGTTATTATTATATACATTAACAATTAATTCTTTCTTAATAGAGTTGTGGTCGAGCCAGCTCGTGGCACAGCACGTGGGAGTCATAGAGATAGATATGATGACAGATATGGCAGAAGAGGCGGAGGAGGACGCTATGAAAAGTAAATATCAATTTTCTTTTATTTTACTAAATGGAAGAAGATTCATCGTTGATTTGAGAGTTCGATGTTTCTCTCTTAAAAACTTGAAATTTGTCTTCCTTCCTGATATTTCAATAATTCTACAGTAGACAAAATAGTTCTAGAAATAGCTCGCGCTATGGGCCACCACTAAGGACGGAATATCGCTTGATTGTTGAGAATTTGTCATCACGGTCAGCTGGCAGGTATGTAATTTATTCTATTTAAATTTAAATTCTTATTTCTTGCATGCATGCTTCTAACATTTAAATTGAATTACAAAAAAACCGACACCTATGCGTATACTATCCTTGAAAAGAAATCAATAATAAAAACTAATTAACACCATGATTTCTCTTCAAATACAGGTAGATTAAAGTCTGTAAAATCATTTTTACTCTGGTTTGTTCATTATATGTATAAGAAAAGACAATCTTTCTCTTTCTATTGAATAAGTACAATGCATAAAAGAGCGCAAACTTACGTTTATTTTCGTTCACAAGAATTTTTATATTAATATCTTGCACACTACCTAAAATTAGATATACGTTTATGTGATTATAAAAGTAAACGTTTGTCATTTGCGCCTAATCAATTTTTTTGAAGTGCAATTATATAGCTAAATACAAATGCATTTGTGCCTTAGAAAAAAAATTCAATCTTCACACTTGAACTTTAAAATTACCAAAGTATTCAATAGTTTATTTTTTTCATGTTATTTTTTAATTCTTGAAAAGAAAAAAATTGACAAATGCATTAAAATTTTTAACTGAGTTTTGTGAGCCTTATTGAATACACTTAGTAAACAATCTGTTATTATTCATATGTTTTTTCGAAGTGAGCCTCCTATAATGTGTGACGAACAGAATTGGGATACGATTACTCGAATATGGTCCTTATATGTCTTAACTCTTAATGGCAATGAAGTGCGAGGCTGAAGTGCGATATATGAGCGATGCTAGACGTGTCTTAATCTCTATTTAATTTACTTAAAGAGCAAAGCGAACTTTAAATATTGTTTTATACCTTTCACCTAACTAAATGGACGCGCGCAAATTGACGAAATTAGAAATGTGATAGAGAGAGAGAAAGAGAAAGAAAGAAAGTGGTGACCGACCGACGAGAGAAAAATATGATGTGTCAGTCAGAATACTATATACGTAGATGAAACATAATTCTGTAGGAAAAAGTTACTGTATGATGAAGAGAGAGAGAGTCAAGAGTCTGTCTCACTGCCTTCTTCTTCTTCTTCTACAAGTGCTCTTGTGTCCGTGGTCAAGGTTTAAACTACTGATAAAAAAACCCAAGCCGTCTGTCTCCCGATAATTTATGAGATGATGATGTCTGGTTGAATGCGTTAAGACGAATATTTCTCGATATACTCGCTTGTGAGACTGAAATGAAGAAGACTAACTTATTTATGATTACAAGCAAAAATGCAAGGTGTATAGAACAAACAAAACAATTTAATAATTTTTCATTTTGATACAAACTAGTCTTAAACAAAATTTTTCTTTTTTCAGTTTTTAATTTCACTATCCCTTTTTCTCAATCTATATCTGTCTCTTACTTATTATTATTATTTCTGTCTTTTCCCTTACTCATTAAAAAAAATTAATAACTTTAAATTCCTCTCACACAATGTATCCAAGCAGAGGAGACAGCAGAAGCAATCATCCTTTTTCCGTCACATTAAAACTAGTGAAGAAGAACTTTTATTCTCGCGAAAAAATGGAAAAGTTGATGAAAGCTACCTACTCCTGCTAATACATATACTTTTTTTGAGCTTAAAATTAACTTCGGTTTATGAATGAAAAAATAATCAGTGAGGAACCAAGACAGCAACTAGTCTCAACTTTCTTCATGCATTGATGCGCTTAAAAGACATTTTTTTTATCAAGCAGTAGTCTTCAAAATGCTTCTTTCCTCTCTTCATAAGGACACATTTTATATGTTGTTAGAGATAAAACTGTCCATCAAAAAAAACATTTTCAATTTCATAATTTGAATACATTTATATTTTGTTATACTTTGATGAAAGGATCTTAATTATTGAAAATTAACTAATTTTTTACCCTATTTTTATCTATCATAGGATCTCAAGGATTATATGCGTCATGCTGGTGAAGTCACTTATGCTGGTAAGTTTTAAAGAATAGTAATCAAATGAAATATTTACTAACATATTTTTTGTATCTATGACCTCAGACGCTCATAAGCAGAACCGCAACGAAGGGTAAGTCTTTAAAACATTCTATGTTATGGCCTAATTATTTAATAACATAAACTTTTATTAACAGAGTTGTTGAATTCGCATCAGCAAAAGACATGAAAACCGCAATTGAAAAATTGGATGATACAGAACTTAATGGACGTCGCATTCGTTTAGTTGAAGACACTCGTCGTAATGGGCGTCGTGGTGGTGGACGATCATCATCTTCGAGTCGTTCCAGAAGTCGCTCACGTCGTCGTTCACGGTAACTATTTTTCTTTAATAATTTTATTTATGTAAACTTAATTGTTTAATATCTTACAGTTCCCGCTCAAGACGCAGCTCACGTAGATCAAGAGATGAAAGTCGTTCAAAATCTCGTGGAAGCCGTTCGAAATCACCTGTTGAGAAGAAGAAGAGCCGCTCAAATTCCAGATATTCTGAGAAATCACGTTCTCGCAGTCGAGATTCAGCTCGAAGTGACAGCAAGCGATCAAATCGTGACAGAAATCGAAGTGAAAGCAACGCTTCTGATAAGGGAAAATCCCGTTCTCGGTAAATTATTTTTAGATTTATTTTTTGTATGTTCTAAAACTTTTAAATTATTTATTATAGTGACCGCTCACGCTCTGAGGACAAAAATGATAAATCTCGCTCAAGATCGAGATCACGTTCCGCATCTGCAAACAATCGTTCACCTGATCGCAACGAAAGCATGGAAGATTAAACTGTATTCCATAAATAATATTATATATTGATAACGCATTGATTGGGAAAGCAGATAAGTTGAAAGAAAAAAAAATTGATTTCAAAAATAGCATTACACATTAAAATGTCAGAATTATGAGTGGATCACTATACTTGATAAACAGATCATTTTCTATTGTTTATTTAATATTAAAATAAAGATAATACGTGCTTTTGTGAAAAATAAAATGCAACCTACCAACTCAAAGTTGACTTCTCATTCACATGCTACTTTTCTTGTTTTTTAAATGTGTGCATGTATTCCAGATAATATATATATCACCGAAAAAAAAGTTCTCTTGTTCATTGAACTCTTATGGTGAAATGATGTAGTTCTTATTTTTTTCTTTTGGCAGGTTTTTTTGGTTAATGTCTTTGCCCTTATGTGTATGATAAGAATATCAAATTTTTTACGATTTTGAAATATTTATTAGATTAATTTTTGTTTTTCCTCCTTCCTTTACCTATCACAATCATGATAAAAAGCGAAATGAGTCTATAACGTAAATATTGTGAAAAAAAGAATTTTATTTTTAAAGTCATTGCGAAGGTTCAAATAAAATCAATTACATTTGTTTTTAGCGCATTTATAAAAGAGAACATGTCTGGCCGTCGCAGATGATGACGCAGTAGTATAGACTCGATAACGATTCATATACAATGTTTGTTTGTTTGTTTTAGCCTTAACTTTGATATCGCTTGAAAAAAAAAGTCCACATCATGTGTCGTATAGCACACAGTTCTAGTTTCTTTCCACTCGCCCATTTATTGTGTGTCTATTGCAAGTGAGTAAGCAAGCACAATAAATAAAAAGTTGGATGTGGACGGACGTTCAGACTACGATGAAATTCAAAGAAAAAGAGGAAGCAGCCAGCATTATGTATAAAAAATTTTACTCTCTTTCTCACTATATATAACAATTAAATAAAATCACGAAATTGAATGTCCTGAAAAATATGAAAAACCTCTTGAGAGTTCTTTGAACCTCCACAATAATGTATACACACATTATTTTTATTTTTCATTATCTCCAACCAAAAAAAATATACGAAAAAAAGCTACAAATACTAAAAATTTTGTGTATACAATACACATGAATTTTCTATATATACTTTTAAAACGACAAGGTCACCCAACTTTTTCTTCGCTCTTCGCTTCTATTATAAATAAAAAAAAGCTTTTAAGAATGTGTTTTTACACGTTTGTGTATTATTAAGCTGAGCAGAGTGTGTGTATATCGGTAGATGCGGAAATAAATTTTAATATGTTAGAAAATACGTATATATACTCAATAGTGAGATTCTTATATTTTAATATTATTGTAGCGTTGTCGTTAAGGTTGCTGAACTTCTCCTGAGCGAGCGAGGTCATGGATCGGGTACATATATATGTACCATCGATTTTTCAGTCTTTTTTTTGCTCACAGACACACACAATTGTATTCTGCTGCTGCTGCTGCTGCTTTTATTCCCTTTTTTCATGTCAAAACGAGTGAGAATATATATTTATAAATGAAAAGGTGTTTGAGTCATTAAGAGGAGCGAGTGTGGCTAGAATAGAATGCTTAAAGCTTTTTTCGTTTCTTCTTTTTCTTCAATTGAATGTTAAAATCAATTTTTATTCAATATTCAAGCAATACAAAAAATAGTCACTTATCACGATCCATTTTAACTTTAAAAATTTAAGTATTAAATATTACATATTGTATGGCAGTTTCAAATCTTCTTGAGGTTCTTCTTTGCTCACGTCTGCCAATTTTTCTTTTTATTCTTTTATAAAAGGGTTTCATATCATCAATATATGGGTTGTATTTGTTTTTTTAAAAAAAGTTACATCAAGTTTCGTTCACATACATATCTTCATTTTTGCTCACTTTTTTTTGGAGTTGTTTTCTGTGTATGGCATTTTTTTATTTTAAAAAAAACATTCATTTACAAAACTTTCACAGCCTAATTCCCAAGCAATCTCCTGAAAAATGTTTTATTTTCTGTTATTGTAAAATTCGTTTCTTCTCTTCACTCTTTGATCCGTTTTTTTTTGATAGACACAAAACAAGTTTGTATCATTTTTATATAAATGTGTGTGTGTGTTTATGTGTTTAGGGATAATAGGAGGATTGTAGGATTCTTTTTCATATATGATAATGCGAAATATCTTCGCTCTTTTATAAAAAGTGAAAATTGCTTAATATTAAAACTTTAATTAAAATGATCACTTTCATACGATACAATTTAGATGAGCAGCAAAAAAATGAGTCATTAAATTGTGTGTGTGTATATATATCTATATATAATTTATGTACATCTTACAATCAATCAATTGAATGATTGTCTCACTAACTTAATATAATTCTTCTTTCAAAGAGAGAACATATATAATTATGTATAATTAAAAATGTATTTCTTTTTTTAAAGCTGCATCATTAATGTTCATACACAACACACATGCTATATGTTCTTTTTTTTAACTTCAGATAAGAAAATTCTGAGAAATGCCATAGTCTGATAATAAATCAGAATCTGAAAAGAATTCCAAATGACTACTGTTAATGTCAAAGTCAATAGGACCGATATCACAATTTTCAAGCTGATCGCAATCCGCCAATGTTTTGTTTGAATCAAATTGTGCAATGACAATATCATTATTATTCATGCAATTTATATCGATTGACTCATAATTGTGATCAATTTTATGTGTTGCAAACTTTTCATCGTTTATACTGCTGCTACTGTTAATATTGTTATTATTATTACAATAAATCATTGGCAACTCTTCGATGGTATTGAGTTTGATGTTATCAGTCGATGAGGATGGTGTGTAATTGAAACTCGAATCGAAATTGATGAAATTAACGGAATGATCGTTTGGATTTAGATCGTTACTGTTTGCCAATATAATAGACGCATTTGATATAATATTTGAATATTGTAAAGCGTTCTGATTGCATGCGGTGTTGTCATTATCATCAAAATACATATTTGATGTGGAACAAAAATTTCGACTGTTTTCATCTGAGCCGAGTTCATTGAGGTCGGTTGTCGAATTGAAGATGTCATCGGTCTCGTAAAATTCTATTTTTGCATTTGTTTGATCGGCAAAGACATCGTAGAGAGTTGCACTTTCAGGCGAATTCGGCAGAATGTCACTGGCAGCCGATAATGAATAACAATGACTGCGTGGTGTATGCGTATCAGAGGACATTTTATGATCACTATCTGATGCATCGATACTAAGTGAATTTTCAAGTGTTACACGCTGTCTAAAACGTTTACCATTTCGATCGATTTTCAAACGTTTCTGATTTGGACGTTTGCGACTGTGATTACGACTGTTGTTGTTGTTGCTGCTGTTGCTTAGGGATACATTAATTTCAGATTTAGCTGAAGATGATGATGACGAAGATGACGACGACGACGATGTGACTGGCTTTGATGTGTTTGTTGTAGTCGTTGTCGTTAGATTTTGTTTTTTCTTCGGACGATATTTATAATCGGGATATTCTTGTAAGTGTAATTTCCGTAGACGTTCTGCTTCCTCAATATATGGCTGTTTTTCATCCTCTGTCAGCGCTTTCCAACGTGCACCTAAGCTTTTTGAGATCACTGCATTGTGCATATCGGGTGTAACCTCGCATATCTTACGACGTTCAATTTGGCTCCATACCTGTATGTTGTTTAGATTTTTATTCAATGCAATATCATTCGAGAGTGATAACTATGTAGAATTTACTTACCATAAATGGATTCATGGGTCTTTTGATATGGCCTGGACTGTGCTTTTTTGTCTATAATAAAAAATAAAAGAATAATAATAACAAATGTCCTAACTAAAGGGATTCATACTATTCATTTCGATTAATCATACAGCGCATTAAAAAAAATTGAAAATAAATTTCTTGCATGGATGTATGGATTTGAAATAATATAAGTTTTTTTATATTTAATGCTAGTGTCTGCGTTACTGCGCAGTTCTATGTAGCTGTGTGTGTAATATAGAATTTCATGTATGAGTCATGTTTGATATTTGTATACTTTTTTTATATATATATAACAAAAGATTAACAAGCAGCAACGAAATGTAAGTATGAGTAACGTCGTTTTACTGAGTTTATATTCTTTATGTTATAAAAAATAATATTACAGATTTGAATTGAGGGTAAGGGAAAAAAATTGAAACGTAGAATCGAAATTTACCTGCGTTGCATCAGAATAAGGTGTCTTTGAGCTCGAATCGATTAATTGAGATCCAAATAATGGCAATTTACTTAATTCCATTTTGTTAATTCTATTTTTAATGACCTTGAAGCTTTAATTTTAATTGAATAAATTTTATTTTATTCTTTTTAGAAAAAGTTCTATTTCTTTTTCTATATCTGTGTATATATGTATATATATCGATAAATTATATATTTTTCACTTCACTTGCACAAGCACCAATAAGTTTCTTTTGAAATTTCATTTTTTAAGTCTTCTTCGTCACAATATAAGTGTGTGTATATGTGGGTATATTGAAAGTTTCTTTCTATCTCTCACTTTTATTCTATAATTTTCTTTTTTCACTTTTTTAAAATTCTCTTAATTTATTACACTCTAAATATTATTATTATTTGCGTATTCCAGTATAAAAAAAAGTGTAGGTATAAGATGTTGAGACTACTTTTAGTTTTTTTTTAAAAAAATTGTTTTTATTAAACTTTTCCAATTTACCAATCCAGCAGCTGTCTTCGAGTCTTGTCTTCGTACAAATGAATCGAACATATGATTGAAACAGCTGATGGCCTCCCCTCTTAAAATTCACTAACACATTCATAACACGAAAACGAGTATATGCTCACTTTACATATACTCGTTTTATAAGAAATTTTGCTAAGTTACTGCGCAGTTGCTGTAAGTATATAAGAGAGAAAAGCAATGTATTGTAGGTACTGTTTTTGTGTATATATATATAGATGAAGGTGCACACACAATCTCGTTTTTTTACAAGGACAAGAAAAATACAAAAAAAGCTAAATAAAATTGAGGAAGATCCAAACACATAGCAGCAGCAGCAATAGAATAAAATTTATTTCTAATAAAACAGTCTTTGTTTTGACGAAATTGAAATGACGATGAAGATGATGAAGAAGAAGAGACGAGAACTTTTTTTAACTTTAGAAGAGAAGGAAGCAAAGAGAAAGATTTTGCTGATGACCAGTGAAACATAACTCGATTATGAGTCAGTCACACTACACTGTTACTATACACTATTGCCGTTTATCATCCATAGTAATTAAATTAAATCAAAATTAACACGTACCGATCAGCTCAATTCAACGAGTATTGCACACAGAATGTACAAACTATGAAACTTGAACGTTAAGAGAGACTTTTCACAAATTTATGTTTACAACGAGTCGTGCATTTGCACTTTTTGTGCTATAGATATCTTTCTGTTACATTTACTTAGTCATAATACTGACTATTACATCAATTACTTTACTTTTTTCTAGAATAAATTTTAATTTGTTTATTTACTAAATTTCCTAAAAAACAAAAACAAAAACATTCTTGATAACAAAATTTAAATTTAAATTTTAAAAATTTTTGTTTGTTAAAATCTGAAATTTGAACATTCATAAAAAATTTTTAAGCGTGATCATTTATTTCTAATTACCTACAGTTATATTTCAAATGAGTGAGAAGGAAGGTTTTTCCACTGAGTAACAATATAACGATATACACATTCGCAAATTCTCTCAGTTGACTTGTCACTATGCAGCCGAAAAGAAAATGCAACCACATTCAATTAGTCCTAAGTATACTTCTGTATATCAGAATCTTCTTCTCATTTGAAACTAATGACTTATGGCCCGTTATTTCATTAGTACACACATGCTTTCATCAAATGATGACTTTCATTATAAAATACAATAAAATAGCACTCAAGCATTAATTGTTGAACACATTTAATCATTTGAAACGGACATCATTCCATTCTATATATAATATATATTGAATGAAATTCGCAATTCTTTAGAGTAAAAATGGCGCAGCAAAGTATATAAAATATATGAGGGACATCCTTGATGTTGATGAGATTGGAATTTCTTTCAAGGATTTTTCTCAAAGTTTTTCCTTGAATCTATCATGTGCAATACTTGAATTAGAAAAGTTTTCATATCAATGCTAAAAAAAATAATGCTGCGACGTAGCAATGAGATAGAGAGCGAGAGAGAATTTCTAGAAATTATTGGGAACAAACATATATATTGAAGGTGAAAAAAAATTACCCAATTATATGTAATACGATTCAGTTCTCTAATAAACAATTAATCCACAAACTTATGTTTACAGTCAACAACATCAACATCATGAATAGACGAAAAATTGAAGAAAAAAATTCAGTTTCGCTATTTACTGCCACACATGTGTTAATCAATGTTGACATTTCTTTTCTTGCTTGCGCATGTTCTTCAAAAATTCTACGTATGAATATCAATTTTAAAGGTCGACGAATCTTCACGGAAAAAATAACTTACCTTTTGCGTCGCCGTCTTTGGCTTTTCCGACTGAATTTTTAATTTCGCTCTAAAATGTGCCTATTGATATTATTTTTTTTTACTTACTTTACATCATGATGTTTTCGCATACGTTTTCATATGATTTTTTTGCGCTTTATTTTCATGATAATATTTTTTTAAAAAGTTTACACGATGTGTGATGCAGATAGATAAAGAAAAAAAACTAACAACAAATCACAACAAGAAATTTTGTAGTTGAAATATTCAATTTATTGATATTCTTTAGATCCCCAACATGCATAATCTTTTTTTTAACTCTTTGAATTAATTTATTAAATTAGGACATACTTCTTTCTGCACTGAATACATGATTTTGTAGTTTTTATTTTATTTTTACTTTTATCATCAGTATGAAGTTCCTTTCTTCTTCTTATTTTTGCTTACTATAGTAAATTAAAAATAAAAATGTGTTTTCATAGTTTTTTTTAGTTCACCGCAATAAAAGAGCAATGATGATAATAATTTTAACGTCGATTTTTTTTCGTTCGTTAATGAATCAATTTAGCCTAATTATTATTTATTGTGTGTTGATAAGCATAACAAATCTAAATTTTTTGAGCGATTAAACGGTAGCTACGTAGATGTAGATTACAATCTTGCTTCATTCGCAAATTGCCTTAGCGATAAATTCGTTTACTTATTTTTTAAACTTTTTTTTCGTCGAATTTAGATTAATTCTGCTCAATTAAGAATTCTCGTAGAGTCTGTAATATTTACCGTCAATGACTTGTTAAAAGCGCATTTTCTCGTGAAAGATCAGTAATTCAATCGAAAGTATTTTCTGTGAATTTCTCGAAAATGTCTGATAAATTCAGATTTTGTGCAAAATTGACACCAACTAGGAATCATGTCTATGTACTTTAATTTGAAACTTATATTCTCTAATTTTATCAAAATTTTTAAAATAGGATAGAGGATGAGATGGAGTTTTTAGCACGGAAGACGCATTCATGAACAACATCTGCTGAGAGACTAAAAATTTTAAATTTTCATTTTTCCTTTCTAAAAATGAATAAAAACTTGACAGAAATGTTAAAATTTCAATAGAACTGCAAATAAAACCTTTCGTAATAATTGCATTCATGTTTAATAAGAATTTTTCAAAAATTTTAAATATTTTTGGTTACATTTTGGTGTTTTCATTTTTAATCTCTCAGTAGGCTTTGTTTAAAATGCGTTCTTCTTGAGTAAAACATTTTTAACGGTTTTTATTTAAAAATTAAAATAGTTTAAATTCTAAGAATTCGTTAAATAATAAATTGAATTGAAAATTCATCCCTTCCAGAAAAGAACTTCCATTACGCAGGTCTCATAGTCAGAAGCAACAGATTAACGCAAAAAATTTTGGTAAAGACTAATTAAGAAAACAAACAAACAAACGAACGGACAAAGTGCGGATAATAGCAACTTTTTTTCATACGAAGATGAAAATGCGCGTAAAAACTCATCACGCTGTATAATCAGTGTAGTGATATATTTAGTTTTTTTAGCCAATTTGCATGCTAACTACAATATTTAAAACCTGCAAAAACTCAAATATGCCATTTTTGTGTATATGTGAATGTTTAAATAGGCAGTTTATTAGAAATGTTGACGCACTGTTGCTAATTTAAATTTCTTCATACAACTGAAAATTTTCTACAGGACAAATTTCTATCTTTTTTTTATGTTTATACACTGTTCCTTTTTATTTCTTTTCAATACACTAATTTTTAAATTAGATTAACTTTCACAATAAGTTTTTTTTTATTTTTTGGTTGTTGTAGTTGTTTTTGAATTAGTGAAAAATAATTGGTTACAATTTTTGCTATTTAGCATGCTAATATTTTATTTTTTGTATTTCATTTTTTGCTAAATATATTATAAAACTGAAATTTGTGTTGTTTAATGTTTTAGGTAGTGATTCTTTTTCAGTAAAATAATATTTAATGATTTCTCCAGCATGCATACTTGAACTTTTTATTTTTCGTCAAAGTATTTACGGCAAATGAATTTTATCTTCTTCTCGCTCTGCTCAAAGACGGATGTAGCAATCTTTATATGTAAATGCATGATTCTATAATTAATTTTTTAACTCTTTTAGAGATACTCTTCACTTTCACACACGCTTGTGAAAGAAAAGAAAAGAAAAGCAATCCATCTGAACAGAGGACAAATGCGACATCGATGACGTAGAGAAATTCTTCTGTGCTGGGCAACAACAGAGCTATGAATTATATAGAATTTTTTATTTCTTCCTTAAATTCTTGAATAATTTTTCAATTTATAAAATAGTTTTTTTTGTGATGCATGTTTTGTGCCTATATTAGTATGTATATGAGCTCACTCACTTGAAAGCTGTGTCCAATACAATTTTTATGTTTTTTGATTTTTTTTTTATTAGAAATCTAAATTCATGGTTTTGAAGCCGCAAAAATTAAAATAAAAACTTCAACTTAATATTTTCTCATTAAATTTTTTGGTTTCATATTTTTTCAAGGAAAAAAAGAGACTAGAATATTTTTTATATTAGTTTTTTTCTTTAACTTTAAAATCTACGTTTTTAATCTTAATCTTCTGCTTTTTCTCAAAAATGTTATTTTCTTTTAGGGTTCGGATTTGAATTCAGGCCTGCGCATATACTTGTACAAGTTGACTTACAAAAAATGTCTCTAATTCATTTAAATTTTATTTAATTTAGCCAAAACTTGGTAAAATCAAAAGAAAGCCAATAACTCTCAAAATCAATCGAAAATTGACTGAAATAAATAAAATCTTTTAGAATTAGAGACATGTTTTGTAAGTCAACTTGTACAAGTATGTGTGTGCAGGCCTGCGTTCAAATCCGAACCCTATTTTCTTCCTTTGGAATAAAGCAAAAATTTGTAAAAAATAAATTGATAATAAAATGGATATAATTTGTGTATGGTTGATTGATTGATTAGTTATATACAAAGTAATAAATAAATAAATATGAACATAGAAATAACAATACTATCATTTTTTTACCTCTTCTTCTTCTTCTTCTTTAACGTATGCAAAAAATAAAATATTGAATCACATACATATTTTGGTATTAAATAAAATTTTTCATATTTGAGAAGTACAATGATGTGTAATTTTTTGTTTTTATCATTTTAGTAAAAATATTTTAAAAATGAGAGATGAAAGAGAGAAAAAGATTTGAAATGCTTGCGTTTATCATCAGATTGTTTCAAATTCGATTGTATTTAAATTTATGCGTTAGTTTTAAGTGTTTGTGATTGATGTCATTCAAATGCGATTTAAATTAATTCATCTGAATAAACTTAATATCATTTACATATAGATGCAATTGTTTATCCTTTTTTTCTTTATACTCCTTTACATATTTAATTATTTTTTTTCGTCATGCATGCATGCATGCCTTAAAAGCAACAGAGATTATTTAAAAAAAAACCAGTAAAATTGTCAAAGTAATAATTTGTTAAATGCAACTTATTTTTCTTTTTGTATGTTTCAGACCAGACATTTAGGATTCTTTTTCTTCTTCTTCTTCTCTTACGATTTAGATTCAATAAAACATTTTCTTTAAATTTGTAAAAATAAATGAAAAAACAAATTTTTTTCTTTTTGTTTTGGATAGGGTTTGGAACTTGCATGCTTACTTGATTAGTGAGTGCATGCAAGTTGATTTACTCAAAAATTTCTCTAATTAATTCAAATTTTATTGATTTGTCAAAATTTTAGTAAATTTAAGTATCATGAACTTTTATAGAAATTTGACTAAAATAAATGAATTAGAGACATTTTTTAAGTAAGTCAATTTGCATGCAAGCATGCGCATAGCAATCAAGTTTGCATTCAAATTCCAAACTCTACTTTTGGTAGACGATGACAAAATAAAGGAATGTTAATATAAAAAAGTTTTAACAGTTTAAAATATGTTTTATACAAGATTTCATACGAGATTTCATTTCTTTGATACTTATGCATCTTCATTTCTTCCTTAATAGAGTCACATATAGACGATTGTGTGTGCTTGTTTTATTTTATATTAGTTCGTATATTTTTTTTATTATTATAAATTTACAGCAATAGTCAATTGATATCAAAGAACTTATTAAATTAAGTTGAAAAAGTTAATACGATGATGTCAATCACTGATTGTAAGTAAGCAAACATAAAATTGGTAAAATAAACATTTCTAAAAAAAATTCAATCAACAATGTGTCTTAATGTTTAATTATTTTTTCTGATAGTCACTTAATTTCTATGAATGCTTTTCATAGCTGCAGAAGATTCATTATTAACTCGCATGAAATCGTATATAAGTGTTAGGAAGGAAATAAATATATAAGCCGAGAGAATGATTTCTGAACTTTGAACGAGCGAAAAAAAGAGAGATTGTGTGTGTGTGTGTGTGTGTATGTGCTTTGTAGTGGCAGAGTACAAAAAAATGAAATGAGGCGGGAAGAGTAGTAGAGAAAATTAGTAGAGTCCACAACCCCGTAGATTATTAGCAATTATAACATCAGTAACTGCATCGAACACAAATTGAATGTTATTGGTATCTGTAGCGCATGTCATATGACAATAAATCTCTTTTGATGTTGACTTATTTTTAGCCTCAAATTGAGCTTGAATATAAGCAGCTGCCTCACCATACTCTTGTCCACCTTAAAATATATAATAAACACGTGTGTACATTTATTAGATTTTTTTTCTTTCTTCTTTTTCTTGCAAGAAAATAACAAAACTCACCTGTGTACTCAGGAAAGCATATTGTTAAAGGAGATTTTCGAATTTTCTCTTCAAACAAATCTTTTTTGTTCAAAAATAGAATAATGGAAGTGTCGGTGAACCATTTGTTGTTGCAAATTGAATCAAATAGCTTAAGTGATTCTTGCATTCGATTCTATAATGAAAAAAATTAAGAAATAAGGAAGAAAATTTTATGAGTAATTTATTATTTAAACTTTTGAATGTGTCACACACTTGTGCTTGCAATATGAAGTGCAATTGAGCCAAAAACATCTGTACAAATATATTTCTCATAGTACATGTTAAATTCTTACTTTCTTATTTAACAGATATTTTCTTAAAATAATTTTAATTGAATGTTTCACATTTCATTTATCTGTTTCAAAGTTAAATATGGAAGTGAAACATATATTGGTTTATGAATTTCGTTAGAATTTCTTTAACGTCTTCTTATACTCAATAATGAAAAAGTTCAACGTTTTTTGTTGCGCTCTTATTATTAGATAAATAAAACAGTTATTTAAACATATTTTATATTTTAATTAATTTTCTTAATGTATGAAACATAAAATAAACGAAAAGTATAAAATTTTTATTTTCAATTTTCCAACTTTTCAAAATGTTTCATATTTCAAACGTTTCAAGATGAAAATGAGACAACGAACAAATTATTTTAGAAAACAACTAAATTTTTTTTAAAAATGATAAAGTTATTATAAACTAGCAGCAGTTAACTATAAAAAAATTATCTCAGTATGTTTTATATCATATAAAGAAATTATAATTTTAATAATAACTTGAAATGTTCACTCAATTTTTAAAAACCTCAATTTTTAACAAAAAATATGAAATCCTTGTGAAATGGAACAAACAAAAGTATAATAAAATAAATCAATTAAAATAATTTTTAAATAATAATAAAAATAGTAAAATTGCTCGTTATTGATTGTTTAAAATCAAAAATAGCAAAAAAGTACTTATTCAGTACCCGAAAGACATCTTTGGCGGGGATCGAACCCGCGACCTTTGGATGACTTCTGAAACTCGTTTTTGTTGAGAGAAATAGAAGTCCAACGCGCTAGCCACTGCGCCACAAAGACACGCTTTCGATGTTTCAAATTTTGCAAAAAGCACTACATGAAAAGACTCGGAACTGTTTGGTACTAATTATATTTTCTTTTTGATTTTTCACTGAAGTGCAAACGACAAATTTCCAGATACATTTCATTGATTTTTTGATGATTCTCAGATTTATGTGACTTTCTCAATTTTTGTATGTTTGCTCAAAATTATCTCAATTTTAATAAGCATTAAAGAAATTTGATAAATCGTATCAAGTTTTTGCAAAAAAAAGTGAAAAATCAATAAATGTTAGTGGAGTGTTAAGAACGCATTTTCTCGTGAAAAATCAAAATTTTAAATTAAAAATTTTAAAGCAAAAAATTTGACAAAAAACCAAAGACTAGTTAGAGAGACAGATAGTCGAACAATAGCGTCTTCATTTTTTCATATAGAAAGGAAAATGCGCTAAAAACTGTATAAATGATGGAAAATCGTACATATTTATGTTTGTTTTAATTTTTCTCTCAATTAATCGCAATTAGCTCATATATAATGTAATAAAACAAATATTATGATAAGTGATTCAAATACATAAACATTTAACTTGAATTTGCTTCACAATACTTTCAATATAATTTTTGAAAAATTTTCCCTTCCGAAAAAAAGCTTTCATTTATATTCAACCTAACTCATGATTTATTAAATTTTTGATGAAAAACAAAAGTTTACTAATTGTCTCAATACTGTATTAAGTTACTTTTCAAGTTTTTTTTTGTTGAAAAATTAGACGATAAATGAATAGCAAATAATTTATTATGCTTGAAAACGTTCATTCTTAGAACATCACTAATCAAAAATTTTATCACCATAATTTACTTTAGCAATTTCTACTCATATTTGTCATTATTAGTAAAAATTAAGAAATTATGTTCATTTTTACTTCGACGGTATGAAATGTTTCTTTTTGATATTGAATCGAAAACATTTTGTAAAAATTATTTTAATTGATAACATCTTAATAAAATAAATTAAATTTTGGCTCAATGCAATGTTTTTTAAAAAAATTTTTCACGCGTTTATTTCGTATACTACTCACCGTGGTTTCATCTTCATGAAGAACCTGATCATATTCCGACATTGCAACACAGAAAATAATGGCGGTTACGTCTTCGAAGCAATGAATCCACTTCTTTCTTTCAGATCTCTGACCACCGACATCAAAAAGTCTATAAAAATTTTTAAAGCGAAGAAAAGTGAATGAAAAGAAATCGTCAGTTAAAAAGTAAGCAAGAAATGTGTGAAAAACAATTAACGTTGATTTTTTTTATGAAGATAAATTGTGTGCAAGCAATACTTACTTGAAATTAAGGTTCTTGAAGGAAAAGTGAACTTCAACAATACCAGTTGTTTTAACTCGAGTCCTAAGAATATCTTGCTCGGTCGGTTGATATTCTTTTGCACCCAAACGATCCAAATCGTCCAAAAAGCTATAATAAAAATATAAGAAAATTAGTTTACACTGCAGTGCACTGCTTTGAACAATCAAATATTGATCTCATAAATTTGATAAGAACTTTCACTGTCTGTCAGGAAACAAACATGATTTCAAACTTTTATTACAAATATCTCTCTTTGAATTTGCCTTTTTTTAGTTGATGAGAGAATTTTTGACTCAACGTCTTTTTCACTCGCTCATTCGAAAAGATTTTCCGAAAAAAAAGAAACTGGGCGCGCGAAACAGTTTGTGGTTGCTAATAACATTTGTGTGGCTACCACGACTTTCGTAAGTTTACGCTCATATAAAAAAATTATGGCGGGGAACAATAATAGACGTTAGTGCATTACGTTACCTCTTTTCTTACATGACATTTTATGTTTAGTTTACTTCGCGTACTCAATCCAACAAGATATCAAAATCAGTTTTAATAAAGTTTTTAAAAAGCAAATTTTATGTGAATCAAAAAATATAACAAGACTCTTTATCATCAGTGAATCGATAAATTTACATTGACAGAAAAAAATTATTGTATAGCATGGAACTATCACGAAAATCATTTCATCAATTACTGTTAAGAAGAACCTATTATTCTTCATCAATCAATATTCTTTCTGATTTCTTTCCAATACCGCAACAGCAATGTGTCATGAAGTAAATGCCAAAAAAAATTCTTGTTCAAAAATTTTTCATTCTAAAATTTCATTTTGCTATTTTATAATTAGACTTGAAAATTCAAAAACTAAACAGCAGCAAGAAGTACAACAACAATGTAAACCATTCTCTGAAGTTCCAGGACCTAGAGAACTTCCAATTATTGGCAACTCTTGGCGTTTTGCGCCTATCATAGGTAAATGACTTTATTTCTTTATTATTATTTGTATGATAATTTGGAAATGAAGAAAGTGAGAAATGTGTAATTTTCTCGTTTAGCATACGATCGTTAATAGCGAAAGATAACATGTGCGCGATATTATGATACAATTCTAACAAAGGAAGGAAACGAACGTAATATTTGATTTCGCTCGTTTGTTCATTATTGATTTTGCATTTAAAATATATTATTTAAAGAGTGATGAACAGAGCAATTTAAATGTACGCATTACAGCAGTAGTTAGAAGTGAATGAAGAAATGCTATTGCTGCTGCTTTTATGCGCGCTTGCAGCGATGTGACCAAGCAATGAAAATTGTGTAACGTCCATACTAAGTTATATCAAGATTTTAGCATTTCATTTCACAACAAATATATTGCTCTAGAGAATTTTCATCACGCCGTTAAACTTTAATAAAATTGTTTATGAAGAGAGCTTTCGTTATGCATAATACATAGCTAGATATAACAATTGTTGTTACCACTATATTTCCGATTGGTAAAATTAGCCATAATAAATCAGCGAGTATTTATTACTTTAATTAAGAATATAAATTATTATATGTGATTACTTATGTAAGAGGCAAATATTGCTTGCAAACTGCAATGATGATGACATTCTTGTGTGCATCATCTTCATTTGTTGATGTAGTAAAAGGTACTAGAAGAAGATTGCATAATTTTATTTAACAAAATGCGCTAAAACTTTTTTCATTACATTTATCTGACCTGCTTAACACGATTCTGTTTGTCAAATTGCATAATTGTTTCTTTTTGTTAATACACTGATTCACTGCCCTTTCACTCCACTTGTTCACATTTCAAATATTTAAAACTACAGCTGTCGCTGCATGTCAATCAGCATTAATCATTTTCTCTTTTTAACAAATTTGCATTTAATTACTTAATAGACTTTAGAATGATTCTAAATTTTCAAAATAAGTGTGTCAAGGAGAAAATTAAAAAAACACTTATCAGATGAACGCACAATAATGCATGAAAAGTTGAATAAGACTTAATTTTGAACACATGTTAAAAACAAAACAATAGTTTACCTTATATCATAATCTTTTTTTTTTTGAAGCATGGAATTATTATTAAAGAATTAAATCATTTTTCGTGCAAGACGATTTACTTCAGTCAGCCGCACTGCGAAGCGAATAGAGTATTAAATCACAATTGCGATGATGTTTACCTACTTTTACTTTCATTTGAAGTAAAAGTAAATTTGTACTACTTTTCTACTAGCCTATATTAATAACTTTTTTTTTTCATTGGTAATGCTCTTATGTAAACAAGCATATGTTTTTCGTTTTTGAGAATTAAATTAGTAGGGCGCCAATGTATAAATTAATTTTATAATTTGCATGTTTGCTGATTGATTTATATATTATTTTTTTTCATCTTACTTTAGGACGACACAAGATTGAAGAATTAGACAAAGTCATGTTACAGTTACATGAAGTTTATGGAAATATTGTTAAAGTTAGTGGATTAATTGGTCATCCCGATTTGCTATTTGTCTTTGACGGTGATGAAATTCGTAATACATTTCGACGAGAAGAAGTTCTGCCACATCGACCAGCAATGCCTTCATTACATCACTACAAAGAGGTCCTTCATAAAGACTTTTTTGGCGATTGTCCCGGTGTCATTGGAGTGTAAATGATTAAATAAGACATTAAATGATTTTTTATATTACAATGAATGAATGAAAAAAAAAATTATCTATTTCAGTCACGGTGAAAGATGGGACAAGTTTCGAGCACAAGTTCAACAAGTTATGTTACAAGCAAATGCAGCCAAAAATTATATTTCCCCTTTGAATGATATAGCTGACGACTTTATATTGCGGTAAGATTTAACTATTCGATAACGCTCGGTCATTGTTCGTGTTCAAGATCAATAAAAATATTTTTTTACTTTCTAGATTCGACAAATTAGTGGATGAAAAAAATGAATTACCTGGAAATTTTCTAAGTGAATTGTACAAGTGGGCATTAGAGTGTATGTTTCTTTCTTTTTTTTTGCTCAAGGCATTTAGTAAATGGGTAATTATGTGATTAAACTATTCTTCTTCTTTCTTTTGCTTTTTCTTTGTTCATTTAGCTGTATGTCGCGTTGCTCTTGACACGAGATTGGGCTGTTTATCGGAAAACCCTAATCCTGAATCTCGAAACATTATCGCAGCAATTAATATGTTCTTTTGGAGAGTTGCTGAAGTTGAATTACGTTTGCCAGTTTGGCGTTTTTATAAAACAAAAAAATATCAAGAATATATAGGCGCTTTAGATCATTTCAGAAAGTATAAAACTATAACAAACATTTTATCAGCATATGTGTAAATTTTGATGACTCATTTCAGATTATGCATGAAGTACATAATGATAGCAATGAACAGTAGTCAAAGCGCTGACCCACAAAACATGTCTCTTTTACATAAAATTTTAAAAGAGACAAAAAATCCAAAAATTGCTGCCGTTTTAGCGCTTGATTTAATGCTTGTTGGAGTTGATACGGTGAGACAAGAAAAATAGTCGATAATGATTTGTGTAAATTTATTAAGTAAACTTGTTTCTATTAGACATCTGTAGCAATATCATCGACTATGTATCAATTGAGTCAGAATCAAAATAAACAACAAAAATTGTTTGAAGAATTGAGTAAAACCTTGACGACAAAAACATCTGAAATAACGTCTGATACACTAGAGAATATTCCATATTTGAGAGCGTGCATCAAAGAAACATTAAGAATGTATCCGGTTGTTCTTGGAAATGGAAGGAGTCTTCAATCGGATGCAATAATTTGCGGCTATAGAGTTCCAAAAGGCGTATGAATTATAAAATAGAAGCACATCGAAGCGGATATTTATTTTATCTTTATATTTTCAGACTCATGTCATTTTTCCACATTATGTGCTTTCAAACAAGGAAGACTATTTTCCTGATCCAGATAAATTTATTCCCGAACGATGGATTAAAAATGAAAAGGATTCACAAAAAGACATCCATCGTTTTGTGAGTTTGCCTTTCGGTTATGGAAGAAGAACATGCTTAGGACGAAGATTTGCTGAAGCAGAAATGGCTATTCTTCTTTCAAAGGCAAGTTTAAAGAGAGAGAAAGTATGTCACATAATATCTATTTTTAATTCTTTCTCTTATTTTTATAGATTTTCCGTAAATATCACGTCAAATATAATTATGGTCAAATGATGTATAAAGTAAGCCCTACATATATTCCCAACAAACCTCTTAAATTCCAATTGATTGAACGACCTTATTAAATATTTTTTACTAACAATGATGTGTTTTTATCAAATATTTTATAAATCCCGATTACTAATAAATTTAAAAATTAATTAAGTTACTCACTATTTAGCAGAATCATTGAGTTGATATTCGTTGCTTCGACAAAAGCATTCCTGAACTCCTGTATCTGACCATAAACGTTTCATTGCTAAAAGCAGATCCTCCGAAAATGGTTCAGTATCGTGCATACGTTGAACTACATCGAATACCATTTTGGCATCGCACTATTTAATGAGAGATAACACACACATTTGCACATTAGTTATTGATGCATATAGATGATTTTCATTTACATTAAAAATAGCTATCATACAGTTGCTATCACACTACTTGTTTCTAAAGTTACATACAATTTTATGTGTTTAAAGAAGAAAAAAAAATAGCAGTAATTCTAATGCACAATAATTCTAAACTTACTTCACGTTCATTATTTCCAAAAGTAATATTTAAATTTGGCATAGCACGTAAAATAGCAACAAGCGATTGAATGGTATTGCTATACACTACAGGGCGATATTGTTTAAAATCCTCGGACGTAAATCCACTTTCGTGAATAATTCTAAAATTATTTTTATACAATTATAGAAAAGGTGTTTTGTTTACAGTACTCGCAAAAAATATTTAACATACTTCATTTGTTTTACAATTGTACTCTTTCCTGATTCACCCGCTCCTGCAAAGAAATAAATAAACGAAAGAGTAAATTAATAAGTAAAACCAAAAGAACCACAATAAATTCTGTGGTTTATAATTTAGGCAAGTAATAATTATTATTATGCGCGACATAGAGATTGTTTGTTATTTAGAGATATATAGATTGACACAATAATATTGTGCTTATTTCACGCTCACTTGTTCATTTGTTAATTTGAGAACATTTGTGCGTTGTCGTATATATTTCAGAAATAAAGAGAGAGAGAAAAATGACAAGGGCGGGTCGTTGGTTAATTTGAATAATTTGGTATTTAATTAATTTAATTGATACATATATGAACATACCTAGCAAAAGAAGTTTAATATCTTTTGCCGCTTGTAATCCATCTTCTTTCAGATTTCGTTCAATCAGGCGACTTCTGGCAGCTGCAGCTCGTTCTTCTGCTGATTGTGCGCACCCCATTATTCGTATTGCTTCTGAGCAGAACGTCTTGAATTATATTTTATTTCTTCGACTTCACAAAAAGAATGTGTGGCCGATTAATTCGATTAATTATGCTAAGCACTACCGCTGCTTAAAGTTGCTCTCACAGCGATCTCTTTGATTCACACACTGACTAGATGATCTACTTTATGACACCTAAAATACATGTATAAATTAACAAGTGTATTCAACATTCATATAAAACTTTTTGCATGTAAAAAATCGATATTTGAGTTTTTTGACTTTCTACTCGTTTAATTGTGACGCACTGAATGAAATTATATATTAAAGCACTGTTTTTAATGCAATTTAATTGAGAACATCAATCCAATATTCTTGTTATCACTTGCAATTCATTTAATTTGTAAAAATTATCATTTTCCGCCATGTTACATGTTTTTTCTTCACACAATCATCGAAAAATTCCAAAATCTTCTCCAAAATTGACTTTTTACCGCTTCACTTGTCCATATTTTAATTATAATGACTTTTAATCATCGATTTTTATTATATATGAACTTGAAACACTACTGGATACTCACAGAAATTAATTAAAATTATTTTTCCATGAAAATTTTTTCCTCACCGCACCCTGCAGAAGTGAAAATCTCAATCTACCTAGAGAAGAAGGGAAAAACTAAGATATACACGGAAAATTTTCGTAAATCTGTATTGGTGCAATGATATCTCTCTCTCTCTATATTCGCTTCTCTTCGGCTCAGAGTTCGCTTGCTTACTCTCCATTTGCGCACACTCCAGCAGCATGAATGGGGAACATCAACTCTTGTTGCATTATTGCTAATGATATTAAAAAACATTAATTTTGTTTCAAATAGTATTGTATTTTCATTTATTAATTACACAGCAATTAGATTTATTCCTTTTTTAATTATTGTATTTACACATTATAATAATAATATTAAAGATGTAGTTGGGAGAAGGAAGAAAAAAAAGTATGCATGCAAATATAAATTGTGATAATGTATTTTCAGTTTATAATTGAATCCAAATTTATAAAGGCGCAAGAGCCAAGAGAATTTTTTGACATTTCATTCATTAATTGACGAACGTGAGCTAAACAATTTTCCAGTGGTGGTCGAACTGGATAATTCATTGATTCTAAAAATGTATAAATAGAAAATTATAAAAAATGAATATTGTGAATGAAAATGTTTTTACCTAATATAGCTGAATTTAGTTGTATGCAAATTGGTTCACGTTTTGATGGAGAGAGCTGTTTACCAACGGGACTTGCCCATGGATTTGAATATGCTAATAAACTAAATGCTTCCTGTATTAAGAATTAAATAAATTTCATTACAAATTAATTTATATTAGAAAAGAAAAATTCTTATACCTCCATCATTTTTCGATTTTGAGCTATTAAGTCATCATTAGTATTCTGATATTTCTTTTCAAGTCGCAAACTCATCTGTAAAAGCTCTCGTCCTAATTCAAGCATTCGTTCTATACCAGATTTGATAGTTGATTTGTTTAATGGAGAAACATCGACATCCATTTCGTCGATTGAGTTGTCACCAGGACAATTTGTTATTGTTGTTTGAATATTATTTTGATTGTCTAAAAATACATAATAATCAGTTGATTTTAGGTGAAAAAAATATTAGCATTTCATACTTTCATCCATATCAACATCCTCTGAGTTGCTGTCGTGATAATGATTTTCTATATAATCATTAATTCTCTTAAATTTAAATGATTGGTGTTGCTGTTGGTCTGCAATATCGATGTCCTCATATATGGAATAATTTTCATTATTATAGTCCTCTTCATTATTCTGGTCATTATTTTTTGTCGATTGAATAACAGACGGATGATTTATTCCCTAATAACATATGTAATCAATTTAAATCTTTTTAAATAACAAAACATCTAGAAAATTGCTTACATCCATGTCAGACCCATTGACCATTTCAACGAACTGACGACATTTAAGCATAAATAATAGATTTTGATTTGATTCCAATAAACCTATAAAATAAATAACATTGACGTTGTAATGCATTGCACAAAAAAAAAATTTCAATAGTATAGAACCTGAAAAGCTTTTGTTTGTTAGTTCAATCGCTTGACCTATTCTACCCATTTGAACCAACTTTAAAATTTCTGAAAATAAACAAATGATAAGTATTAATTTATTGTATTGAATTTGACCTTTAACATACTTTGACGTGTTTTTATGCTATTGATGTTCTCACTGAATTTTTGACCAGTAATTTCTGCAAATTTTTCAGCAGTTGCACTATAACCGTGATGCACCAAATAAGACGAGACAAGTCTAGAAAAAGATTTATTTCGTTTTAAACAAATATAAATCATGGCTGTTTATTATTACTTACTTTTGCATGATAACGGTCCAATCACCTTGCTCTTCAGGCAAAGGAAAGGAAAATATAGCTGCTTTAGTTGATGCACGTAATTCTTTTATCATATCTTCAATGTCGAATTCAAATGGTTTTTGGCCAAAGTTTGCATCAACAATTTCTCCAGGCGTTTGAAGACCAACTGTCGGATAGAGTCTAGGCGGTAAATCTCGGAAAGCTATTCCAAGATGATGTCCATTTTTTGTATAGAAACAAGTGTTATCAACTAAATTTACACCACAACCTATGACATCGCCAGTAGTAAACGTTGGACCATAAGGTTGTCCATTACCAGATGAGCAAAATGAGTTTCCGTCGTCTCCATGATAACCATACGATTGCTTATCCCAACCTAGCAAATAAAACACAAACGAATCATTGAGAATGTTCTATAGTAACGCATAATAAAAGAAATTCACCTGGCAATCGATTCATTTTGAAATTCGAGGCAGATGAAGCAGTGAGTCCAATGCCCATATAACCATCTCGCCCTTTTGACACTATTTTTACTTCAAAATAATAGAGACCACAACTTGCAGGTATTGGACAGTTTGTTCTTACAGAAGCTGCATCATTGTGTGATTTTCCTACACCTAAATAAAGAGAAAATTAAGACGTAGAGTAGGTTACACTTTCAATTATTTTAATCAAAAACATTTAATCTTATTTTTAATATTTTTATGAGAAAATACGCACCTTTATAATGCACTCGCAGGTTTCCATTTGATAAGCCAATGGAATTGTTTTTCTCCGTACTACTCCAACATAAAGGCAAAGGTTCAAAAACATTTGGATACAAATGCTTTAGTCGATCGAAAGTTTTCGTTTCTCCACTCTCATTCATCTTTAATTAATTTACTTTCAACTTAAAAATAATCTCTAAACTTTATGTATTTTGTTTAATTCAATAAATAACACCAAAATGATCTCTATTATGGTCTAATTAGTTATTTTTGCAAAATTTTGAGACAAAGAAAACTTTAAGGGGACAACTCAAATTTTTCGTATCAGGGGGATGAAATTTTTCAAATTTTGTTGATCATCGTGGTTCCAACGGAATTTTATTAAGCCAATATTTTATGAAGAATACACTTTAGGATTTTATAAACTTAAAAATAGATTCAAATTATAGAAAAGATATTTTATAATAAAGCTTAAGTAAAATATGTCACTATAATTAAAATGAATTTGAAATTCTTTATGAACCGCACATCATACAATCATCCTTATTTTCCAAAGAACAAACCATTTGAGCGATACGAGCATCACGTTCACTGTTATCTCCATTTTCATTTAATGTTCCATTGAGCGATACATTTGGTGAATTTTTAACAGATGTTGGATTAGACTCATGACCATTAGCTGTAGAACCATTTGTGACGGGCTGATTTAAACGATTTTTATCGACAGTAAACTGAATTGCATTTGCTGCCGGTTTTGTTCTCAAATAATACATTCCCGTTTTCAATCCTAATTTCCACCCATAAAAGTGAATTGATGTCAATTTTCCATAATTAGGTTCAGCAACATGAATGTTGAATGATTGACTTTGGTCAATATATGCACCACGATCAGCAGCCATTTGAATTTGATTCTTAACAGAAATTTCCCAGACTGTCTTGTAAATGTTGCGAATTTCTTCTGGAATCTCTTCAATCTGCTGAATCGATCCGTTGTTAGCAATGATTCTATTTTTCATGTCATCATCCCAAAGACCACAATCGGTTAAGTCTTTAATTAAATGATGATTAACAACTTGAAATTCTCCACTTAAAACACGACGATTGTAGACGTTACTAGTATATGGTTCAAAGCTCTCATTGTTACCCAAAATTTGTGCAGTCGAAGCTGTAGGCATTGGAGCAATCAAAAGTGAATTTCTAACACCATGCTGAGCAATTTTAGCTTTTAAAGCTGCCCAATCCCATAAGGTACTTGGAGTTTTATCCCACATATCGTATTGTAAGATACCCTTTGAAACGGGACAACCGGCATAAGTCTCGTATGGTCCTAATTTCTCAGCTAACTCGCAGCTAGCTTCAAGAGCACCATAATAAATTGTCTCAAAGATTTGCTCATTTAATTTTCGTGCTTCGAGAGACTCGTAAGGCATTCTCATCATAATAAAAGTATCAGCTAATCCTTGTACACCAATACCAATTGGTCGATGTCTCATGTTTGAGCGTCTTGCTTCTTCAACCGGATAATAATTGACCTCAATAATTTTATTAAGATTTCTAGTGGCAATCTTTGCCACTTCTTTCAATTTATCAAAGTCATATTCTTTTCTATTTGGTTTAACAAACATATTCAGAGCAATTGATGCTAAATTACAAACAGCAATTTCATCTTTGCTTGAATACTCGACAATTTCTGTGCACAGATTGGAGCATCGAATTGTACCAAGATTTTGTTGATTTGATTTACGATTGCAAGCATCTTTGTAAAGCATGTAAGGTACACCAGTTTCAACTTGAGATTCAATAATAGCAAACCACAAATCTTGGGCTTTGACTTGTCGAATAAAGCGACCTTCAGCCTCATATTTTTCATAAATTTTCTCAAATTCTTCTCCCCATGTATCATACAAACCGGGACAACTATGAGGACACATTAAACTCCACATTTCATTGTTTTCAACACGACGCATAAACAAATCAGGAATCCATAAAGCATAAAACATATCTCTAGCTCTCACTTCTTCCTTACCAGTGTTCTTTTTCAAATCCAAAAATTCGAAAATATCACCATGCCATGGTTCTATACCAAGAAAAAATATTGCATTATTCTATTGAATATTTTGTAAAGAAAAACTTACCTAAATATACAGCAAAAGCACCTGGTCTTTTGTTTCCTCCTTGATCAACATATCTTGCTGTGTTATTGTAAACTCTCAGCATGGGAACGAGTCCATTCGAAATTCCATTTGTACCAGCAATATAAGTTCCTTTTGCACGAATACAATGAACATTTAAACCGATTCCGCCAGCAGATTTACTGATAAGTGCACATTGTTTTAATGTATCATAGATGCCTTCTATTGAATCGTCAGACATTGAAAGTAGGAAACAAGAAGAAAGCTGTGGACGAGGAGTTGCTGCTGCAAAAAGTGTCGGTGATGCATGCGTAAAATATCTCTCTGAGAGAAGATTGTAAGTTTCAATTGCGGCATCAATATCATCACCATGAATTCCTACAGCAACTCGCATCAACATATGCTGAGGTCTCTCAACAATTTTTCCCTTGATCTTAAGTAAGTAGCTTCTCTCGAGTGTTTTGAAACTATATTAATAAATATTTGATAAAAATCTACTTAAAAAATGAATATTGTCAAATAATCATACCCAAAGTAATTGTAGCCAAAATCACGATCGTAAATAATAGCTGAGTTTAAGCGATCTGCGTTCTTCGTTATTACATTATGATGATATTCACTAATCATGGGTGATTTTGTTTTCAAAAACTCATTTTCCATGTTGTACAAATCATCCATGACATCGCTAAATTGTTTTTTCGTTTCTTTATGAAGATTAGAAACAGCAATACGAGCGGCTAATACTGCATAATCAGCATGATCAGTGGTCATTGTTGCGGCTGTTTCAGCAGCCAAGTTATCCAATTCTTGTGTTGTAACACCCGAAAAGAGGCCATTAATGACTTTAAGAGTGATTGACACGGGATCAACGAAATCCATATTCAATCCATAGCAAAGTTTTTGTATTCTCGAAGTTATTTTATCAAAATGAACTTCCTCCTTGCGTCCATCTATTTATTTTCCAAGAATTGCACAATTTTATGAAAGGTGCAGGAATTTCTGTATGTAAATGAGTAACTTACCTCTCTTTATGACAAACATCTTGACCATTTTGAGACGTTAATTAGAGAACAATTCGAGACTATTGTAATGAAAGAAGTTGTTAAGTATGTTATAATGTATTAAAATGATGTATTAAATGATTAAATGGAATAAATTTTAAGAAAACTTTCTGTATGCAATTGTTCGCAGAAAATAAAAATGAGCGGGAAAACTTGTTAGGGGAATGTATAATTTAAATTTTAAAAAATCGTTAAATTGAGAATTTTAAATTTGTAAGCCCTTGATGCAAAAGAAAACACACAAATACATCAATAGTATTTTTTTTCTTAAAAAATTTACATAAAGTTTAAAGTTTGAATTTAATGTAAAACTAAGGGCTAAAATGAGCGAAAATCCACTCAACTCATTGATTTTGCCCATATTAATTCGTCCTATATTGGTGCAGGTAAATAATTATTTCAAAATTAAGCGAAATTCATAATAAATGAAATTTATAAAAATTCGCCAACATAAACTTTTTTCTTTTAGCTGGAAAAACGAGATCTCTACGCTTCACAACAGATAAGAGCCGCTTTAACAAAGTCAGAACAACTCTTTCCTGGCTTCTCACATGAACTTATTAAAGGAATAATTTGTAAGACAAATTAAAGTTCAAAAATTTTTCACTTTCAAAACATTGTATGATATCATTTTAGCAAAAAGTAATTTAAACGTAAATATCAATGAGTGCTGTTTGAAATTACAGTCATCACTTAGCGATGTATCAGATTGTAAGTCTCTATTGCTTATAATATATATTTAAAAAGATTTATATAATATATTTTTATAGTGGAATATAAATTAAATAGAACAGAGGATTCATTTCAAGAATTGAATAGAAAGTCAGTTGCTTTAAAACGCATTTTAAGTCGCATTCCAGATGAAATTAGCGATCGTAGAACGTTTTTGGAAACCATCAAGTAAGAACTGTGATTGAATTATAAAGTAGAATAATTAGTAAATATTTAATTTTAAGGGAAATTGCAAGTGCCATTAAGAAGCTATTGGACGCAGTCAATGAGGTTGTTAGTTTCATTCCAGGGATCGCGGGGAAGCAAGCTGTAGAGCAAAGAAAGAAGGAATTTGTAAAATATTCAAAGAAATTCAGCACTACACTTAAGGAATACTTCAAAGAAGGAAAAGCTGATGATGTATATATTAGTGCTCTATGTCTGGTGAATGCTACAAATCAAATTATGATAACAGTTAAATCAAAATGTGAATAAGTAGATAAAGTTTTATAACCGACGACTCCGACTGAAATGTATTTTTTCCTGTAATTATTTCCCACTTTTTAAAAATGTTGACCGATAATTCATGATAAAGTCCCACGTATATATTTCTTCGTTTGTATTTAATAGACTCTCATTTAAAAATGTTAATAGAAGACATGAAATTGAATTTATAATAGAAACAAAAAAAGTATCAATCTTTGATCTTAGGGAACTTACTAACAACAATTAAAATGGTTCATGGCCATGACCATGATCGTTATGTTGTAGTTTATAAATCCACTGAAAGAATAAATTTATTATAATCTATAACTTAATAAAAAAGATAATAATAATGATGTATAATAATATACTCCATTTTTTTTAATTTTCTTCCTCTAAAGGAATGTTATATTCTTTTCTTTCTTGTGCAAAAAACTTCTACAAATATTTGTGCAAAAGCAATTTATATCCTACATAACATTTATTTTCTTGATCCTTTAATTCATAGTACTTTTTTTCTTCGTGTGTGTGTTTAGTTAAAATGTTAATATTCTTTCTTTTTCAGTTATCGATTTTTTGAAATAATAAAAAATCAACATAACATCTTTTAAAAAGACATTATAATAAACTACCTAAACCCATAATTTATCCATATAATAAAATAAAAATAGCGCATGAAATGCTGAGATAAAATTAAAAATTATCATTATCGAGTGCATCGAATAGATAGAGTGTATTCAAGTATGTAATAATATTTAATTGTTGCAGTTATATTGTTCAGGAAGAACGTAAGAAATATCATCCCATGGATGTCTGTAGAGTCCTTGTTTCAAGCGCCTTTGATCCATATAATGTCCAATAAAACCAATACTACGTCCCAACACAAAGAGTGAATTTATAGCACCAATATTGATATATTCTTGTGCCTCTTCACTATAAAAATTTAAAAGAAAATATGTCAAGGATAATAAAATTCTCAATAATTGATCAAAATTTACCTTGAGAATGCACCACAGTTCCTCAACATGTCGACGAAGCATGTTGCAATAACACCGTCGACATTCAAAATCAAGTTTGGCTTTTTACTTGTAGTTATCTTTTCAACTTCCAATGCATATTCCAAAAGTGGCTTAGCTGGGAAGTTTTCAAGCACAAACTCTTTAATAATTTTAACACGAATATCAGGATTGTTGATTGATTTAACACGATGACCAATACCCATAATGAGTTGACCCTTTTTACGCATAGAATTGACAAAATCCATTGGATGCATATTCGAGTCATAAGCTTCAGAAAATTGTTTTGCTGCACCATCAAGAGCTCCACCAAAACGATCACCCTAAAATAAAAAACATGAATAAAATGTTTTAAATTAACATTTAATTTTTGTAACTTACAATAGTCAACAATCCTGAAACAAGTGACGATACGAGGTCTTTTCCAGCACGTGCACAAACAATTGTATTGTGTGCACCACTTACAGCCGGTCCATGATCAGCAGTCACCATTAAGCACATTTCAAAGAATTTGCAAACATATGGTGGCAAGCAACGCTGGAACCATAATAGCGAGACAACACCACCAATACCAACGTCTTTTGTCAATACTTCACTAATTGGCATGCCAGCATAAAGTAATTCTTGACCACGTTCATCGCAAATTGAAGTCATAAATGAAGCTGGTTTACGAATTAAACCTAATTCACGTGCCCAATTGTAATCCATTGGAACGGTTGGTGGTGGAACTTCCTCAGCAGGAACAATCTGACCACTTTGTACCATATCTTCATAAACATGAGCAATCAAATCTCCGAGTGTATCGAAAGATTCAGGAACGTGTGCTCCCGCTTCTTGCAATGCTTTATTTTTAGCTGAAGCAGTTTCCATATCTGATTGAGCACATGAACCAGCATGTCCAAATTGTACTTCTGAAGTGAACATTCCTGCACATGTTCCAATACACCATGCAATCAATGGCTTTGTAATTCTTCCGTCTTTAAGAGCCGCACAGACTTCATATTCTTCGATACCTCCAACTTCACCAAGAACAACAATTAATTTTGCACCATCATCATGTTGATAACGCATGATGTGATCCATAAATGTTGTTCCGGGATATCGATCACCACCAATTGCAACGCCTGTTAAATGACATTAACTATATAGTAAATACTTATTTAAATTAAATTAAATATATATGCCATACCTTCAAAAACACCGTCTGTTGTATTGCTTATAATATTGTTTAATTCATTTGACATTCCACCTGATCGAGAAACATATGCCACACTAATAAAGAAATCGAGAAAGAGAGAGAAAAAGAGAAAATAATATGTTAATGAGTATAAAGTTGTATTGAATAATATAATGGGGCATTTACCTGCCAGGACGGTATAATTTTGAATGTAAAATATTATCCAGCATTCCACCAGTGTTTCCAATTTTGAAACAACCTGGTTTTACACCTCCAACTGTTGCAGGTCCAATAATTGAGACTTTTTTGGAATGAGCCGCTGCATTGAGCTTTCTTGTCATATTTTCAGGAATACCTTCGGCAATAATTGCGATAGTACGAATTTGAGGAAATTCATTGACAACTTCGAGTGATGATTCATAAGCAGATCTAAGCGATGCAAAATTAACGAGAACATCAACGTCCTTATGCTTGCTTAAAGCATCTCCCATTTTGCTATAGACAGGAATCAAAATCTCTTTATGACCCCAATAAAACTTTTGACGATGATAGCCAGTGAAAGGATAAACCATTGCGACAACAGACGGTTCTTCACGACGACAAATAAAATCAAAGTCCAACATTGATTGAACCTAAAAGCAGTTATTAAATTAATTAAATGAAAAATTTAATGCAATGCTACTTACCGCACGAGTTTGCATTCCCCATACAATTGATTTTGTATTTTTTGTAAAGAGTTTTCTGTAATCAACTTGATTTGTTACTCCAGTACGAGTAGCTTTAGCAGCAGATGTCTGACTCGATGCACCTATAGAAGAGTTTAATGAAATTCTTTTTGTGCCTTCCGTATTACAACAGTAGATGTAAATATGTAATATTTTATTTCGTGTGCATTGGTGGAGTGTGGTTTATTGTCAAATTTCAAACATATGAATTTTTTGATGAAACGCAAGCAAAAATATGATTTTGTGCAGATGTAGGATGGATGACCAAACATAAGCGAATTATAAAAGAAATAATTAAAATAACACAAAAATTAGAAATCAAACAAACTGATTATTAATATCTACCAAATCTATATAAAAGTAGACCGGTAAAAGGTAACAAATTCAAACAAACAAGCATAAAGAAATGCAAACTTACCATCAGTTTGCGATGTCTGACTAGAACTCATTTTACGTTGTTCTTGTTGCTGTTGACCACCAGGTAATAAGAAATTTGCTGTTGCAAAATGTAAGTCAGTAACATTTGGAATTGGTTTTTTGCCAAGAGCCATTCCACAAATTGCAGTCATGTGAGTTTCTGGACCGAAAACATGCAAAGGAATTCCGAGAGTAGCTCCTAAAACGTAAAAATAAATTTCACTAAATAAATACAATAGTTGGTTGTAGCTTTAAACTTTATACCTATTTCACGCATTCGACGTAAACCTTCTTGATAATTTGGACCAGCACGACGAACAAAAACTGAGACTTTATGCTCAATCAAACGAGCCATGAATTCTCTCAATGCAGTAATAATACCTTAAGTAAAAATTTCATTATAAAGTTATTCATCATTTGCAGTGTTAAATAACAACTTACCACTGAATGTTGCAGCAACATTTGTGAAATTAGCAATTCCACCTCCGATAATTAAAACTTTTCCATCAGGATGCTTTGGTGATGAAGTCATGAGATTGAGAATTGTTTTAGCATATTCGTAAGTTTGTTGTTCGGAAGGAGCACCACTATACTCGCCATAGTTTGCTAATTCTGATGCTCCGCCATAATCGCAAATAGTATCTGAATAAATAACACTTGCACCACCCCCAGCAACCATAGTCCAAATACGACCATTACGATTTAAAATCGTGAGTTTTAAGGATGCACCAGATTTTGCATCTAAATCTGCAATATATGCTTCTTCTGGATAAGCATCACGTCCAAAAGGTGGTGGATAATCAATATCTCCCCATTTAGGACGACATATGAAGTCAGCAGTCGCATCAATTTTTGCAGCCAAATCCAAAATGTAAATTGAGTTGTCCGTAACAACAAGAGGGTTAATTTCAAGATATGTAAAGTAGAGATCAGAGTATAACTGATAAAGCTCATAAATAAATTTGCCAATTCGTCTATTAAGAAAAATTTAATATGAATGAATAGAAAATAGTTTTGAATTTAAAATAAAACAAGTTCTTACGCTTTCTTGGTTGTTGCAACCTCTTTTAGTAAGTTTTTCTGAATATCATCAACAGAGACTGTCGCTCCAACAGGAACATCGAGCTTAAGAGCTTTCGCATCGACATCACCAATGTCAACACCGCCTTGATGATAAAACAAAATTGTATCTGCTGTTCGATGTGAATAAATGCAAACATAAGCTTCCTCATCATCCTTGTGTGGTATGAATGGCTCAATAATAAAATTTCGAAGTTTTCCAACTGCATTTCCAACTTTTTGATCTTTTCCCATTCGCTCGTTGACCCATTCTTTGACTTGTGAGAAATTTTTATTAACAGCAATCAATCCCAACTTTCCACGACGTTTAATAAGTTGATCTGGCTTAACGACGAGAGGCTAGAAATAATCAA
>JACWBX010004187.1:0-23356 GCA_014622435.1 Polypedilum pembai
TTTATTACTTTTATGTTTAAAGTTTAAATTGTATCTTCATATTATTTCAAAGTATTATCAAAATCTACAAAAAACTTTGTTATGAAGTTTTCTTCTTGAATAATATTCAAAATCTATTCAAAAAGATAAAATGAAGTTGTAAAAGTTGTTAATTTTAATTAAAACTTATCGTTTCGAAACAACGGTCAAGAGAATTCAAAATAAGAGAGCGCTCTATCAAATTTGTTTACATGTGTTCAGAAATTTTTCATTGGAAATTGTTTTTCGCATATTATCAATTTTATCATCAATATAGCACAATATAAAGTAGTTTGTGCACGCCTACATAGTGTAACAATTTATTTAAGAGAAACCGCGAGTCTCTAGCTATTGTAGTTTTTGAGATCTCAGCCACCCAGCCGAACAGCCGAACAGCCAGCCAAAGTGAATATAATAGCGTATTTTTTTTCAAAAATGCGCTAAAAATGGTAGAAAAAAAGCAAGCATTGTTGGATCAATAAACCGTTAAAATTTCTCCCTTCCATTTATACGATCCTCCCTCTCCTTTTTTGAACACATTTTCGTATAATTCCCCACCTTTGATATATCGATCAAATAAATACAATTCAACTGACATAATAAAAACGAAAATTTAACGAAAAAAATCTTCCATGAAAGCAATCGGCACCCTATAAACAACATGTTAAGATCAATAATAAAAACCGGAATTAATTCCATTTCTACGCATTTATTAACATCAAATAATGCAATAACACAACAAGTTAGAGTAAGTTTTCATCAAAACATAAAATTTATAAAATGTACTTATTTATTCTCTTCATTTTAGACAACTTTTGTTTTGAAAAGATTATGTCCAATAGAGTTGCAAAAAAAGAATCAAAAACCAAGAAAATTAAGAGGAAAGCACTTTAATTATGTCCTTGTTGAAGACACAAACAGAAAAGTAAAACCTGATGTTGAAGTAGTTTTAAAACAATTCATTCAAGGAGTTGGCAAAAAAGGCGAAGTTGTGAAAGTTCGTCCGAATTTTGCTTATAATGAACTTCTTTTGACTGATAAAGCAGCTTATGCTACTCCAGAAAATATTGAAAAATATAAAGTAAAAGAAGGTGAAGAGAGTGAAGAAGAAAAGCATAGCTCACCATATGCTCAGAGAGTAAGTTACAATAGCAAATAATATTTTGTTCTATTAACATTTCTAATCTTTTTAAGACAGTAAATATGCTCGAAAATCGTGTATTTGCAATAGTAATGAATAAAGAGCAACCTTGGGTATTAGAGCCATGGCATATAAGAGCTTCTTTACGAAAATGCGGATATCATATTTTATCAGATGATGCTATTGAATTACCAGAAGAAAAAATCACTGGTCCAGACTTGCAAAAACAGAATAAGGAATTTATTGTGACTGTTACTGTCAATAAAATGGAAAAAGCAAGAGTGAGATGTCGAATTCATCATTGGAGTACAAGTCCAAGTGATCGACTTCCGTATGTTTTTGAACATTGGTTGCAAGATGCTGAACCACTTTTTGCTTCTGAACAGAAATCAAATCAAACATCTTCGTAGAATTAGAGTAAACGAATGAATAAGATAAGATTGTCGTCAGTTATGTATCATATATGTTAGTCATGCAATAAACGAACTTCAAACTCAAAAAATGATAAATTAAGTCTTTCGTGACTAAAATGTTGTTAGGCTGTTTTTTCTCTCCCTAGACACTTTCTTCTTCGTCTTTCTTATCCATATCATTTTTAAGTGCCCTCTTTATATTATTTACTCAAGAATTAAGATTATGCAACGCGCCAAATGAAATAAATATTTTTGAGAAATGTTGTTATCACCACATAGAACCTAAACGTGCATTTCTTCACACACACATGCTATCAGATCAATGTAACTACTGCGCATTCTCTCTAAAAAACGAAAACATATTGCAATTATTTCCTCTTCTCCCAATAACACTCTTATTTTTACGTTGCTACATTTTGCAATATAGTGAGATGGGAAGAAAAAATCAATAATTTTATTACTGCAGTCTTCTTTAGTATCAGTCGTTCGCAGACGTAGCATAGTGGAAAATTATTGAAGTGCTTTTAAAAATAAAAAAAGCTGATTGCTGCCATTCTTAAGTGTTTTCTAATAAAAAGTAAGAGAGCAACGCAACACGTTACCATTTAATTAGCTAATAAAGAGAAAGACAAAGAAGAAAGAAGCCACTTGATTTCGTCAACACTAGATAAACTTCTTCTTTCTTCTTAAGTGTTTGTGTGCCACCTAACAAATAATCTCGAATTGTTCTACAGAAAAATATAGGTAGATTATACATTTTCAAAAATACCTAAAAAAAAGCTGATAATTTCTATTAAATTATAATTACTTACACGCATTATCATCTGTGTCTGTGTGTGTGTGTGATGGTGAGTGATAATTAAAAGATTTCTCTATAACACTCATTAATTGATTTATTTGATTGTTTTATTGGCAATTAATCAATCAAAAATATAAAGAAAAATAGAGATGATGGTATGAGAATGATAAAAGATTAAACATTCATTGGCTCCTATCCTATATCAAGAGATTTGAAAGCAAAGAAAACCAAAAAGAAATTTTAACTGCTTAGTAACAAAAAATTTATTGTGAAATCAGAAAGAAAAAGGAAGAACGAATGGTGACTGACAGCGGAGATCCCTCATATTTGTGTACACTTAAGATGAAAAGACAAAACATCCGTACACTTTCTTTGGTGGTATGCACATTCACATATCTCCTAGTTGGTGCGGCGGTGTTTGATTGACTGGAGTCGGAAAATGAGAGCATCCGATGGGAATTTCTCAAAGCAGCGAAGGAAAATTTTCATAAAAAATATCAAATAACAGAAGAAGATTATAAAATGTTGGAAGTAGTAATAATAGAAAACAAACCACATAAAGTAATATACTCTTTTCTATTCATATGGATAAATCATTTCATAATATAATATTCCCTTTATTGTTTGCTAGGCTGGTCCTCAATGGAAATTTTTAGGAGCATTTTATTTTGCAACAGTAGTATTAGCAATGATTGGTTATGGTCACTCGACACCAAATACAAATGCCGGCAAAGTTTTTTGCATGGTATATGCAATGGTAGGAATACCTCTGGGTCTTGTAATGTTTCAGTCAATTGGTGAACGTTTAAATAAATTTGCGTCGGTGATCATTAGGCGATTTAAAATTTTTATGAAATGTTCTCAAACGGAAGCAACAGAGATCAATTTAATGGCAGCAACAGGATTTTTGAGTTCAATCATTATTTTAACAGGAGCAGCTGTTTTTAGCAAATATGAAAATTGGTCTTATTTCGATAGTTTCTATTATTGCTTTGTTACATTAACTACAATAGGTAAGAAATTTCAATAAAATTCATTGAGCAATTTGTAATTAAAATTTCATTTAGGTTTTGGCGATTATGTGGCATTGCAAAATGATCGAGCACTTCAAAATAATCCTGGCTATGTTGCTCTCTCGCTTGTTTTCATTCTTTTTGGTCTCGCTGTCGTTGCTGCTTCCATTAATTTATTAGTCCTTCGTTTTATGACAATGTAAGTAATATGTGAGCCAAAAAATTGCAAGTGTGCAATTAAAGATTATACTATTTGCGACATAGTCATTTTATCAATATATCATAAGAGATAATTGATTTTTTTCTTGTTTGTGTAAATTTTTAGGAATGCTGAAGATATGCGTATAGAAAATGAAGAACTTCAGAAACAGGCCATGAAAAACCAAGTCCAAGTTATGACATGCGAAGGCGAACGTGATAATATTTCAAACAAACTTATTAATTCCTCAGTCAATGAGGATCAACAATCAGTATGTAGCTGTAATTGTATGGGAACAAGCAGTGAAAATGGGCAACTTATTGATGGTTATCTACCAACTGATCTTGTCACAAGTTCTTTGAGTCTCAAAAGAGCTTCCGTTTAAATAGTAAATAATTTTAATATTAAGTTTTTTTTAAGTTTATCATACAAAAAATTTATTGATGTGAATAAGTGAATAATAAAATGAAATTTAACGTAATTTTTGAACAAGAGAAAAGAACACACATGTACCTATCTAAATTTTTTTTATTGAATGAATCACTAAGGAAATTTATTGATTGATTACTACAGGCTATTATAATTTGTGTGGATCTTTAAATGTGATTCAGTAAATTATAAAAAATCTTTCTTTTCGAAGAAGAGAATACACAAATAAAATCAATCTTTCAAATATTGGACTTTATCACATTTTATGAATGGGAATAGATTTTATTATACAAAAAATTCATGCATATGCGACAATTTACTGCAATGTCTTATCGAACAAGTAATCTGCCAGCTCAGCACCATTGTCTTTGATCATCTTGCCAAGAGTTGAAATCTTGCCGGCGATATCTCTCTTACCTTCGTATTGTTCTGAGAGGAAGTCTCCAGTAAGATAATCAACAAACTGTAATATAAAAAGTTATTGGTCAGTCACGAACTAATTTCATAACTCTGTTCATTGTCTTACGTGATAATCGTTGTAAACATCATTCTTATTACCCTCGACTTCTTCAGCCTCGCATGTTTTAATCAAATTACGAATGCTACCAGTGACAACTGCTTCCATTTTCAAAGCTGATCTAAGTGCATTAAAACCAACTGAAACTTCCTTATTCTTTGGTGCTTCTGGTGTTTTCATCCATTCATCGCCCAAACCGAGAAGCACGCCCTTTTCTGCTTCTTTGATTAATGATCCAATATTGATGTTGCTAATTGCAGAATCTTCTAAATCAAAATAGCGGCCTCGCATTTGCAAGTACTCAATAAGTTTTTTGGCATGCTCACGCTCTTCGCTTGCAGCATCAAAGAAGAATTTAGCATATCCTGGACGATTGACATCATCACGGCTAAAGTATGCTCCTAAGCTCAAATATTTAAGTGATGCTGTAATCTCTTTCTTAATTTGATCTTCTGTTTCTAAAACACACTTTCTCTTCATGTCCACAAATTCAACATTTTTGAAATGATCTTTAGCTGTAAGGTCGCCTGGAAATTATCAAAATAAAAAAGAAATAGAAGAAATTGTTTTTATTTCTGGGCAGCTGATTTGCGATAATTAGCAAAGCAATGAATAAATAACGATTGCTGTTTTTCCAACACAATAAGCTGTCTGATTCACTCAATGTCATGTTTCCTCTTTCTCTTTTTTTCATTCGAGTCATTTCTCTCATGCTCTCAATAAGTGCGCAATTTATTAAATATAAGTTCTAATTGAGAATCTACTTTTACAAATTTCGCTTTTTGTTCATGACAAAGACGCTTGAAAAACCACACACATAAATACTTACATGTATCAGCTGATACCGACACAAAACAGCAAACTGCAAATGCTACTAAAATTCCAAACTTGTTCATTTTTTACTAAGAATTTTTAATGTTTTTTGTTTTCTAAAAACTGAATTTTCTTTCTTTAATTTAATCGCAAAAAAAGTGTAATAGTTCTTCTATTGACACTTTGTTGATTATACGTATTGGTAGTTCACAAATAGATTTGGAGAAATTGAAATATGAGCACGAAATTAAATAGTCGTCTGAATCCTTCAAACACTTTATTTCAAATAAATGACTAAATTGTGCGCTCGCCACATCAAAACAACATCAAATTTTCACACGGCACTAGATTCTACAAACACAAAGAAAGCACAAATGAATCATACAAAAATCACTACATCCGCAAAGCATGCTTTGTTTTTCGTGAATTTTCTTTTTTCAATTTTGCGCACGACACTTTTTTTGTTCGCTTCATATGTGTGTGCTATGACTTTGTTTTTAATTTCTATTTGAATCGACATTTATAAATTTCTGGTCGTGTAAGAAAGACGCAAAGTTTTAATTCTGTGGAAGAACTACAAATTAAAATTTTTGTCAATTTAAAGAAAGCAAAAACTCTATATTTCAAATATTTTCAAACTAAATCATACAGTGAATAAAGAAAGTAAGAAAAATCGAGATGAAATCAATCATTATTCTTTGTTTCATTGGAATTGCGACTGCAACATTGTCAACAGATTCTGACAAGGTGAGTAATAATAAAAAAAATGAATAAAGATCCAGTTATCATGTGAAAACATTTATATAGAGCATCGAAACACCATGTCCACCAAAAAATCAATTTGGAGAAATTGGCTCTGATCAGTGCTGCGGAAATGTGGAAGACTGTGAAACTTGTAAGTAATTCTTATCAATTATAAATAAATTGTCCTTAATTTGCAATCAAGTGGATATAGTTACTAACAACGCTCATTTATTATTATTATTCAATTTTGCATTTATATCTTATTGTTATTCAATTTTCTAATTTACAGTCGCCACATCCAGAATTGTCGATAATACTGGAATTGGAAAATATGATGAGTTTATCAAGTACACAAATGAGTATTTAGCTCGATCATACGAATATTTCTTTTTGGCTGCACAATTCGGAACTTATGCAAAGGAACGTCCTGGTTTTGAAAAATTACTCAGTGGACTCTCAGATAGTGCATGGAACAAGGGAATTGACATGATTAAAGAAATTACAAAACGTGGCTTCCAACACAAGTTTGTTTTAAACAAAGAAACAGCCAACATCATGTCAAGTGCAAATGTCACTGAATTAGTTGCAATTGCTAAAGCTGCAGAGATTGAAAAGAGCTTATTGGTTCGTGCAAATGATATTCATCGCCATCATTCACATGCATCTCTCGATGCTAGCCACTCATGCGGTTATGATGCCGGTTTGGCACATTACATTGCTGAAGAAATCATGGAAGAGAAGACCTCAACAGTTCGTACTCTAACTGGTCATGCTAATCAACTTAAGAAATTATTCGCTCAAGATCCAAAATTGTATCCATTGTCACTCTTCATGTTCGATAAACATCTTCAATAAATAATTTGCTCTTAGTTTTTTATTCAATTTTTGCAAAATTAACATTATTCGGTATGTGAAATAAATGCTGTGTTATTTTGTAATTTAAAATCCTCCCAATTGATATCATCTCTCCCTTCTTTCTTAATTACTATAATAAAATATATTTCCCTTAAAAATGTGAAGACTTGATCAAAAATCACATACAATTATTATATTTTCTTTTCCATTAAATATTTGATGTAAATAAAAATAGTAGATTCCTACCAAGTTTAAATAAAGAAAGAAAAAACAAATTCTAGATTAGAGATAAAGCTTCATCTCTCAGTTTATTTGAATTTCATAATTTTCAGCGAATGTTAGCAAATTTTTCAAGAGCAGTGAGAAATTCTTTTATGTTTGTCCAAATATACTCATAAATTTCGGCACGTTCGTTCTGCATGAGCTGCTTGAGTGCTTCATTATCAATGTCTGTTATGATTTCTCCTACCTTTGATTCAATCATGATGTCTGGTTCAAAAAAGAACTTTTTTTCACAATTTAGAATGATTGTAATAAAAAGTCATTGTTAACTTTGATAAATTATTCTAATAATAAAAAAAATTATTACAGCATGACACATCGATGAGGACTCGTTACAATTAATTTCATCATCATATTAGTTAAATCGCATTTTCTAGAAAGAGAAAGAAAAATCAAATACACAAAAGTAATTGAATTTTAACTATAGATTAATCTCTCAACAACTTTATTTACTCTCAATTAATCGCTTAATATTATATTTAATAAGAAGAAAGAGAAAAGTTCTTTTTCTGTATGGTAACAATATCATATCAATTAAATTACGTGATTGAAAATCGATGAAATATCAAAAGTAAGTAGTTTGAAACCAATTAAAGCGATAAGTGTCAAATAGTGGTTAGTTAATTATCATCAAGAATTCGCCAATCGAATTTTGAACAAGAATTATGCGTCAGTGTCAGGCACGGCGGTTCAATAAGTTGATAGCGTGAGTCTTCAGTCTCCAAAATCGAAACGCATGCCAAATATGGGATTCTCATTAATAAATTTCTCAACTCAGCTCTAGTTCTTTGCTCTTTACCGACCAACTCTCTTGTGCATGTCTCTAAATTTATTGCATGCGCTACTATTAAAATGTCACCCTCATCTGTTGTGCTGCTTAGAATCTTACGCATGGTTGATAAACTGCGATTGTAAAAATCTTCAAGCGATTCTTTCAATATCTCTTCCAAATCTTCTCGCTTCATAAATGGTATATATTCTTCATTGATATTAAAAATTACTCCAAGTTCCTTTTCAGAGAGAAAGTTTGGTAGACCAAGTTCTTCATACCATAAGCACCACTCGAACAACCCATACTCAACATTTAATTGCAAATTGTAGTTCTCCATTGCCGAAAGTACCTCATTGGCTGTTTGAACGCACCTATAGGAAGGTGATACGTAAACTTTTGTAAAATTAACGCCAAAGTCTTTCAGAGATTGTCCGACTTGCTGACATTGAAAACTTCCGAGTGTAGTTAGCGGTGAATCTCTATCCCAGTCCTTAAAAATTAAAATTATTTATTCTAGTCTTTTTTCTGAAAATAATTTTTGTTTTAGAACTTTTACCTCAGTTAATCTTGGTGGCAAGTGAATTGGCATATTTAGATCATGTCTCACATAGTTTTGATCGTTGAAACTGAATTGTGTCCAAGCATTTCCAAATGCAAAATCAACACGTTCTCCATGACGAAGAATTATGATTCTGCGACGACCTCTTCTCACTAAATTAGTTTCTTCCATAGTTGTGTTTTGACTGAATCGATTTTCATCTATGTAGTAATCTGGCATGTGCAATAAATATTTTTATCTTATCAATATTTTTTTTCTTTTTCTCTATTTTGATGTGGGGCACTTTTACTTACCGCTCTCTCTTGTGTTGTTGTGTATAACTCCGTCAATTGCATCAGTAGAAATATCGTTATCAGACACTTGAACCAAAGGAACTGTAGCATTTAAAGTCCATACATTTATTTCAGAAGTTCTCTCAGTATGATTCAATGGAATAAAGCCAAAATTGCCTCCATTGTGCGCAATTGCTTCTACCCACCCATCAACTGAATTTTGAGCTGCGTCACTATTGATATAAACATAATCACCGACTCGCAGGTCCAATTCGTCATGCTCTCGCGATGAATGTGAATATATAATTTTGTGCACTTGTTTAGTGCATAAACGTGGATCACGCGAATACAATCTCAATTCCCAACTATTTGCACATGAGGTATCTGTGTGTAAAAAATAAATTAAAAATTTTCTCCATTACTAATTAATTAATAGCGATAAAAATCAACAATGCTTACCTATTTGTTCCACTAATTCAATCAAATTCTGATAAATCGCTGGAGGAAACTGATATGCCAACGTCAAATGTAAATTTTTTACATGAGGCTCCAATGAGGTCGCTAAAGTCACGAGAAGATAATAAAAATGTTTATTAAATATTGAAATATTATTGATTGTAGACAATAAAAGTCTAAATACATCTAAAAACCTCACCTTTACAATCATAACTTAACTCATAAATAAATAATTGTTAAGAAGGATCCAATATGGTACGGATTTACTTAAAATAAAATTATGAAACCAAAATTAACCACCAATACTAAATAATAATGAGGAGAGGGAAAATAAAATTAATTGTGATAGATAGCTATAGGAAATAATTTAAGAGAATTTTTTTACAGAAACTTCCTTACATCGAGAACTTTTTGGTATACAACGACTTGATGTCTTATTTTCATTAGCGCTGGCACAATAAGGAAAGCAGGCAATAAGATGATCTAAACCATCAATTGTGTCACTAATTACTATGAGAAGAAATTTATTTTAATATTACCATTCACCCAGCTACATTTTGATTAATGTCCATTTTAATTTTTCAAAAATTAATAGACAATGAAGAATTCACTTACTTGATTCAGAAATTTCTTTAACAAATTTGAGAGCTATTCTTTTTAAAACATTTGCGTCATCCTCTTTCACAAAAAAGCCCATAAAATTTGAACTTGTATAAAGTTCCAATAACATTGGTCTATTTAAATATCGTCCATCTTCTGCCAAATCACGAACAGTATCGTTGAAATTTACATCTTCATGCGCCTATAATGAAAAATCAATAATCGATCAGACTCAATAGATTTCAATTTTTACTATTAAATAAATTACTTTGAAGAATGAAACAAGTGTAATGTGAGGAATAGAGTAATTCCATGCACCTGCTGCAAAAAGTTCTTTAGACTTGGCAAAAAAATTTTCCAAGACATGGTAAAAATTTCCCGTTGGTACTAAATATAAAATATATTCACGGATTCTTGTGTGTTTATGCACTCGATTTGATGCTTGTGTGAACGTAAAATTTCTGCTCTGCTTCCGAGGAGGTAGTGGTAGCGCAGCCATTCTCACTTTGCTTCAAATTTTTAGATGAAAATTGAAAATGGTCAGTGGTTGGTTTTTTTATTTATTTTCTGAAAAATTTTTTCGATTTTGCGATTCGCATTGAATTCAAAACTAACATAAACTGTCAATAAAGATAATTTTTTTAATTTTATTTTTAATTGAAAATTTTTCCGAGTTATGAAAATTGAACGTTAAATTTTTAACAAAATCTATCATGAACAATTTTAATTTTTATATGATACAAACATTTTTAACGAAACTCAACGAATACTGTTTGTGTACAATTTTCTCTTCTCTCTCAGTTTCTAATCAGTAAATTTGTAAGAGAAGATTATTTATTAATTTATCTACTCAATACTACTCTAGATTGCATTTTCTATTCTCTAATTATTTAATTAAATACTCTTTAATTGGTAAGTAATTCATTTTATTCATAAAATTTTATCTAACTTTTGTAAACATAACAAAAAGTTGTAAAAATTTCTCTTTCTAAAAAATTTTTTGGGAAGCATGGGTTTTTAATACTATGGTAATTTTTTCTTCCTTCTAAATATCAAAGAAGCATCATTCACAGATAAAATACATATATTGAATTATACTGGTGTTGGTAGTGTCAAAAACTGGTTTAAATGCAAAAACTACACACTGATAATGACGTCACAAATTTTTGATAGTTTTGCGAAGATGACAACGGTAAGCATAGACATGATCATGATCTTACTTACTTTCTATTTCAGTATTAACTCATACCTCTTCATAATAACACGCTTGTACAGACACTCTGGCTTTTTTTCTGAGTTGTAGGAAATTTTTCATGGTCAGTTGGTGAATGTTGCTAATACTTCTTCTCTTCCTCTTTTTTTTCTGCATATAGGCAATGTTTGCACGTGTTACCTTTTATCCATCGTTATTCTATAATGTGTTTATGGAACGAGTTTCTGCTCGTCGATGGTACGACAGAATTGATGACCATTTAATTCTTGGCGCACTCCCTTTTCGTTACATGGTGCCTGAAGTAAGTTATTATTTGCGTTTTACATAGCAAATTAAAATATAAAATTATTTTTTAGTTAATCAAGAAAGAAAATGTTAAAGCTGTTGTGTCAATGAATGAAGACTACGAGCTATGGTTTCTCTCGAATAACGCTGAACAATGGAAAAAACTTGGTGTAAATTTTTTGCAACTGCCTACAACAGACATTTTTGAGTCTCCATGTCAAAATAAGTTAGAGAATGGCGTGTCCTTTATCAATTCTTTTTTGCCAAAAGATGCAAAAATTAGGGAGCTTTCGCCGCATCATGAGTTAAATGAAAATAATGCAGTTGGTACTGTGTATGTTCATTGCAAAGCAGGCAGAACAAGATCGGCAACTCTTGTTGGCTGTTATTTGATGATGAAAAATAAATGGAGTCCAGAACAAGCTGTCGATTACATGCGAAATAAGCGACCTCATATTCTCCTTCATAACGCTCAATGGAATGCTCTTCGATTATTTCACAAAGATAATGTTAACAAAAATAAAACGTAGAACAAAAAGAAGCTGCTGCCGTTGTTGAAGGGGTCAAGTTAGTTAGAATAAGAATGACAATGCTGAAATATGTTTAAAAACTGTTTTGTGTACTACATTTTGAAATAAATTATTTGATTTATTAATTTTCACAAAATTTACATTACCAAATTAATCCTCATGCATTCGATAATAATGAATAATCTACAAATTTTTGATGCAAAATAATTTTGTATGGTTCTAAGCTGATTTCCTCTAATTTCCAACATTTATTTTGCTGGTTGAATAGCCCAAATTTTTCGTGTGGTTTTTGCAAGTCCTTGATCTTTGTAGGCCATCATGAAGAGTCCTGCTAAAGTAGCTGCCGAGATAAGGATAAGCAATCCATGTGATAATTTTGGAACTAACGTTCCAAAAAGTTCTTCACGAACATAATCTGTGACGAGAGCTTCTAGGCCCCAGTGAAAATGCATAACAAGAGCGAGCGAAAGAAGATATTCAGAGGCTTGTGATTCAATTAAAAATGAGACTGGAACAATGCCTAAAAGTCCAACTGAAAGCGCTCTCTCTGCTTGCCACATTGCGACATGACTACCACTAGCAGACTGACGAATTGGAGTTACAGAAATTTGTCTAGAATTCTAGAAATAAATAGATACATTTTGAATAAAAATTAAATAAAATATTGTTGTGTTTAATTTTTACTTACATTAACGGCGATCTTATTTGCAATTATTGGAGTAATTGGCGCACAACTAATTCGTGAAGCATTCATTAAGACTTTAAAAATAAAGAAGGATTAAAAACAACAATAACAATAATTATGAAAAAAATTAATGTGAAGAAAAATAATAGATAAAAAATGTTATGCAATCTGATTTCAACAGAATATGTCTCATTCTTGAATATAATTTAATAGCTTACCTGGTGAAAGTCTTGATGAAGAACGAAGAAGCATTGATAGTGCCATTTTAATACTTAATTTGCAAAAAATCAAAAAATTCTTTCCGCAAAATTTATTGCAACTGCTATACTGCTATTATACGCAGTATTATAACAGTTTTAAATATCAAATGGCGAGTAAGTAAAACAATTTTCAGCGGTTTTTTCCTGATTTTCAAATGTTTGAAAAATAAGTGCTGAGCACAAAAAAACCTGAAACGTTGAGTGCTCGGAACAAAACTTCAAAACTTTTAGTGCTGAGCACTGAAACATTGAATAGGACCTACTGAACTTCATTAAAATAAAGCAAATATTTGAAAATAAAAACAATAATTTTGAGGGAAAAAATGAAATCAATTTTGAGCATTATCAAAATCCTTTATAAAAAGACATATGACAGAGAGAGGCAAGAGAAAAAAGTTGTACGTTCCTTTCAATATTCGAATCTTATTTATTTTATGTGATGACACTTGAGAGATTACCACTTTTTCTCTTATTTATCAGTTAATGAGCGACTTTATAATCGGTATAAATATTGAATTTTTGAAGGTTGACAGAAATCTGAAAAGCAAAGAAACAAACACAATTGTTTAAATATTGCATCAAAATTCTTGCATTTTCTTTATTAGGCAAATTTTTTTTCAATTTCTGGGAAAAATATGTTTTGGGAAGAAATAGATAAAGAAATTACTAAGAATACATAGATTATATTTTCGATAATTTTTTGATTTCAATAAAATATCAATTCACATTTTTTTCTTTTCTTTGATTCGAATAAATTCATTGAAAATGTATCAAAGCTTTATAGAGACGTAGCGATAGATATTATCGTAATTTACTGTATGTGTTTAATAAAAAAAATGATAAAATCAACTAAAAATATTTATCTAAAAATCTTTTTCACGCAAAATAATAATAGAGAGAAAAAAAATGATAAAATTAAAAAATCATAACGTTCGTACCTTCCGATATTTGCTTTTTCTTAAAATTTATAGAAGAAAAGTAAAATAGAAGGAGTAAGTGTAAAATTACTAGAATTGTTACATTAACCATTTATAATGGACAAAAAAGGTTTTCAATTCACATTACAATATATATTTATGATAATGGTAATTTCTAACTTGGTGACTTTATGTCACAAAAAAAATTTGTAAAAAATCCTATTTCAAATAAATTAAGCTTTTAAACCATTTGTTCTTTTATTTCCCTTAAAGAAAAAAGTTTGTGTTCTCACTAACATTACGCATTACAACTATGACTCTTCACTTTTGTGTGCATTCAATTATTCACTTTTTTTAGTTTATAATTCTTTGCAAGCTTTTGCTTATCAAAAATATTCTTTTTTATATTGAAAGAAACAATTTTTACCTGCATTGACTCAATTCACAATTTTCACATTTCAATGTTTAAACTTTTTCAGGTTTTTAATGACTAAGAAAAATTAAAATAATAAAAATTTATTTTCTTCGATTTTTTCATCTTCTTGTGTCGAAAATATCGTAATTTTTGCTTTTTAAAGCTTTCTTTTAAATTTTGCGAAAATCAGCTCAAATCTATGGAAGAGAAGAGAGAGAAGAAAAAGAGAAAATCGATAGAAAAATATTTTGATTAAAATTCTTATTACCACTTAATATTTAAATTTGCGTGTTTATATAAACATAAGTGCTTTAAATCTATCACACAGAATATTTTGTAATCATTATGCATATTAAAAAGGATAAAAACAGTGTTGTTATCATAGACGTCTACGTTCTATGTAGATTCTACCGTAGATTTTGTCTACGTAGACGATTGTCTGCATGTAGACGTCGTCTGCATAGACGAAAGTTTTTGTCTACGACGTCTTCGCGTAGACCGTAGAAAAAAACTTTCGTCTATGTAGACGACGTCTACATGCAAACAATCGTCTACGCAGACAAAGTTGTAGACCGTAGACGTCTACAATAACAACACTGAATAAAAATAAAAAAAAGTAAAGTTCAATAATCTCAGATTGTCTTCATGCACATAATAATTATATTAAATTAAAAATAAAGGTAGGTGAATAGGCGTAATAAAAAAAGATTAAATATACATATGTCGAGCAAAATGTTCAATTAATAGATACTTAATTATAATCAAGAAAAAGTGGAGTGACTTAAAATTAATTATTTGCGTTCTCAATAATGTGTAGGAAGAGGGACGAATATTTTTTACACAAACCAAAGAAAAGTGAGTGGGTGGATAATTTTCAGTTTTTAAATTTCATATTAAATCCATATAAAATCATAATAAAAGGTAGCAGTAATGTTGATAATTGTATGTGCACAATCATTTATGCATTTGTGAATGACTATAATACAGAATGGCGATATAGAGAACAAGAAACTCAATAATGACCAACACCGTGTGTGCATTAAATCTCGGCCAATAATAATCATTTTCTTTTATTGGTGTCGACCGTTGTGCTAATTGATTCTCATACTGCGCCATCAAAATCTCACAATCATGCAACATTGAAATATTCGTGCGTAAATAAACATGCTCAGTACCATCAAATAAAAAATAATTATCGTCATCGTAACTTACGTCGTGCTCCTGATTATGTGACTGCGATGCAAATGTATGATGTGTGATGGTTGGACGACTTGACGAATAAGATGACTGATAGCGATGTGCACCATTTGGTGATGGACTCTGGTTGAGCATTGCGGCGCTGTTGTATTGAAGCAGTGGATTTATGGTAGTTTGAGGCGGTAGCACAGGTAATGAAACATTTTCTGATTGAATTGAACTTCCCGGATACTCGGACGGACGAAGGGCAGCTCTTTTAGAGACAATTTCCAACATTTCACTCAGTATAGCGCCCTCAGCGGCCACATCTTGTGCCGATTTATCTAATTCTATTAAAATAAAATCATTAAAAGAGAAATGTATTTTTAAATTAATTAATTTTGCTTACTACTGCATGATAATCTTATCGACAATTCCTCTTTCAGCTGTGAGTGTCTGTGTTCAAGCTGTAATTCTTGCTGTCTTATAATAAGTTCCTCATCACGCTTCTTTAATTGCGTGATATTTCGCCAAATGTCAAGCAATTCTTTCAACATTTCTTCATCAGAATTGCCAATTTGTGAGAGACTAGATTCATTTAATTGCTCCAAATTCTGCTCTTCACCGCGTAAGTGTTTTTCTATTTCAACACCTCGCGTTTCCAAATCCTTTATTTTCAGGTCAATTTCATCTTGCTCGCGCTTAATTTCTTGTGCGATTCTTAATCTATTGAATAAAGTGAAATTTAATTAAAGATTAATGAGGACAACAGTTGATGAGTATTTACCGCTTAAGTTCAGCTTGTTTTGAAGCCTTTGACATGGCGCGTAATTTTTTCAGTTCATTTTTCGTCTCGGTCGTATCAAGATAGTCTTCGTCTGTTGAAATTTATTAATTATTATAAGCATTTTAGATTTTATTTTCTATTTACTTACCATCTGATCGACGATAATTGGTTGGCAAAGGAGGAATAGGTGGAGGAGCATTTTCCTCGACAGAAACAGTAGTCAGCAATGTAGGCTGCTGCTTTAACGATGCAACTGATCGACTTCTTTCACTGCTATATGGTGGTGTTGTTTCCTTTTCCTTTTTTGTTTAATCATGATGTTTATGATATTTAAAGTAAGAGAGGAGTAGACATTCAGATTTTGTACATTGATCATAATTATTGAACACATTTTAAGCGCAACAAACCAAAATATTTGTGTGAAAAAATGTAATAAATAAAGATGCTCATTTCGATGTATAATAAAAAAATGTGTATATGTAGCAACACCAAACACCATGCCTTAAATCTATAAACTATGTAAATTTACAGACTCTTTCGTTCGTCATGTGATGATGATTTCTTAATATTTACAATATCATTAATGCAAAAATGTTTCACTCAATAAAACAGCACACGTGTAATAAAAATAAGTAGATTAAAGTAGGAAGGAAGGAATAAAATCAAAAAGCTCAAGAGAAAATTTTCATTTTCTCACTACAGCCAGTAATGCCTAAAAAAATATAAAAAGATTCACAAAAAATAGAATTAAGCCAAAAATAGATTAAAGAAAAATAGAAATATAGAGTATGTATGATAAAGGTATTCAAAAAGAGAAGAGATTGAATTTATTTCAGAAGCATGAATGATTGAAAAAAATCAACAGCTTGAGACTTACTACCTTAAATTCTAAATTTCTATTTTGACAAATCAAAATTAAATTTTCTTATTCAATCTCTTTAGAATAAGCACAACAAGAAGAAATGAATTTTTAAATTTATTTGTTAAAATAAATTTTGAAAAATATGTTGGTATTAAAAATCACAAATGAAACACACAAAAAATTGAAGAAAAATGACAAATGAAAATCCCAATCAACAAACAAGCATAAAAGGACAAATTTCCATTCTTAGCTTACATTAATTCCCATTTTTCTTAAATCAAAGCAAGACTGTAATAGAAAATAAATAGAAAGTTATAGATAAAGTTTAGAAATAATTTTATGTGTAAGTGATGATGATTGTGCCACCAAAATAGTATAAAAATGTCCCAATGTGAAAAAATGTGATATAATTAAATTTCTCCTTCACCCTAGAGAATGTTTATTTAAACCAAAAAGTCATTCCTTACCTTTGACTTGTCCTTTGAGGAATCTTTTGACTTTGGTGACAATTTGAAGCGACTGAAGACACTCATAGTTGATGAAGACGTTTCTGATAATTTATCTTTGCTGATTGCTGGTGGTGATGCTGTTAGATCTTTATTACTGGCACTTTGATCACGTTTCTTATGGAAGAAATCTGAAACTGTCTGAATGAGGCTCTTTCTTCTTTCACTATCACGTCGTTGACTTTTTGTTGATTTTGTGGGTGTGCTTTGTTGCTTTGGCGAGTCTGTTGATGTATTTATTGCATCTGCTAAGTTGGGATCCGACATGCAATCAGTGATTGGTTTAGACAAGTTACTGACATTGAATTCTCTAGATTGTCGATTAATACGACTAATGTCATTGAAGCTTTTTGAAATCGACAACTTTTTCTCACGATACTTCATATCATCTGACTGATTTCGACCATTTGCAAAGAGTGATGATGACATTTGTGTGCTTGCTGTATCATGACTATTGCTATGTATGAGGTTGTAGCGTTTTCTAAGCAAAAGAATTTTTTCCTCTGGACTTAAACCTAAATCTTCATTTGACTTCAACTTTGCACGTGCTCTAGCATCTTCACGCATTTTTTCGGCAGTATTTGCGAGATCATTTGCGCTATACAAGCGATTACGTGGTGGTGGCACAGGCGTACGGAAATTGTCCTCTATCGGTGTTGCATTTGAATAAACACAAAACGATTGTGTTTTCATGACTTTTGAAGGTGAAGAAGATGCCGAAAGTGGTCGACTTTCATTTATCACAGTAGACTGTGTTTTTTCAGTTGTTTGTTGTTGATCAGGTATAGGAGAAGATTGCTGTGATGAATTCATGTAAATACTGCGATTTTTACTTCGATTTAATCGTTTTTCTGCATTCAATTGCTTCTTTGCTTGCAACTTGTTCATGACTAAATCGTGTATGATATCTTTTTGTTTTGTACGTTCTTTTGTCAATTCCTCTAACTTTTTACTTAATGTTTGTGGTGCTTCAACATTTGAAGCATTGAAAATACTTTTTATTGCTGACTCTTGCTCTTCAGGTTCTTCAGTACTGCCTAATAAATCACTTTTTGAGAGTTTGCGTCGAGATTTCTTTTCTAGTGACTCTCTTCCGTTACTAATTTGTGCAATTTTCATTTGTAAGCTCTTCACATATTCCTCATAGCCGCCCATTTCTTCAATCTGTTCACGGCTTATACGGCTTGAGCTAGAAGCTCTTTCAGCTGAATTTCTTTCAAATTTTGGTCGCTCGTTTGATGCTGTTGAAGTGCTAGTTATCACAGAAGATAGTGTTGTTGTGTTATTAGTTGGTGTTGTTATTGTTGATACATTTGTCGCCACTTGATGCTTTGGTAACGATTCTAATGGACTAGTGACAATTGTCAATTCTTCAGTTGTTTCAGTTGTAGTTGTGATTGTAGTCGGTAGACTTTCTTGATTTTTATCGTCAATCATAATCAGACTGTCATCTTCAATATCATCACATGACACATTGAGACTGTCATGTAAATGTTCTTCATTTACCGGAGTTTTCTGTTCACTATTATTATTATTCAAAATGTATGCACCTTGTTCAATAAAATTAACATTTATCACTTCTAAATTTATAGCTTCTACAATTGGTGGAGGTGACTTTTCTTTTGGCGATTTTACAATATTTTGGTACGCATTGTAGTGATTCTTCTGATCGTGTTCAACAAATTTAACGTAACCGTGATTCTTGAGCATCATTCGATTTGCAGTTGAATGAGTTTCATTATTGCATTCAGCTTCCGATCCTGTGTCCATAAAATCAATCTCTTCTATTGCTAAATTCTTTAAAATTCCACACTCAACCTCATTATGTGGTTCTTTGAGCTTTTCATTTGCTTCTTTTACACGTTCTGATGTTGCCTTTGTGTGCTTCACTTTTTTGTTTCGTTTCATTGTGCCTTTACCAGAATTCAATGCGAACTCAATATCCATAAAATTTTCAGAAACTGCATCATCTGCTGCCCAATCTGAAAGTTCTGTCTCAGTCAATCCTTGTGCTGTTAAATCATTTTCAGAATCAGAAATGGGAAGCATCGGTACACCTGCCATTGGTGTTTTATCACCATCTTCCGGAGTGGCAACTGGTGAAAGTTCATATCGAACTTTATCATCATGTGACACAATAAGTGGTAAATTTTTCAAACTCTCTAGCTTATTTTCATTTTTTGTATCAAACTTTAATGGCTTTGTAAGAGATGATGGTGATTCGATTGATTGCTCTGGTTGATCTTTGAATAAAGGTAAATCTTCCGGATCACCGATATATTTTCCATCAATAATCATGAGACTGTCAATTTGCATTAGCTCACCAGTTGTATCACGAACTTCCAATCTTGGTGGTTGAGTCTGAAAATTGACATTCTCGTTTTGTGTTTCTGGACTTGTTGTTGAGTCAAGAATGAAATGTGGAATATCTTCGAGACTTGATGTTGACGAATCATTTGATAAACTATCAGTATCAATTTCTTTTGTTAATGCTGGTGTTTTGCTCCATATCTGAGGTACTTCAATTGTTGTTTCATGTGCAGGACTTCTAGGTCGTTCAATACTGTCTTCTTCCTTTTTTGTTGCTGTTCCATTGATTTTATTAGAAATGTTACTTATTATATCTGGCACTGATGTTGTGTGAATGTTGTTACTATTACTGTTATTATTATTCTGTTCATCACGATTTATATCTTTGGGTGGTGAATCGACAGTTAAATCAATGAACATTGTGTCAAGTTTATTTTTGATTTTCATATTTGTTTCATTCACTGATACAGTTGAAGAAGATTTTTCCATGTTTTCAATAAATTGTTTATTGTCATCGATTGTATTTTGAGGAATTTCTACATTTTCTAGATCCACAATTGGCTGCTTCTTTTCAGGTGTGACGAGATCAACAGTTTCGATGATTTCTGGCACTTTTGGCACTTCGGGTGTCAGCTCGCGAATCTTATTCTCAATCAATGCAGTATTGACTGTCTCAATTGTAGGTTCTGGTTTCTTATTAGAATCGATTGAACGATTTTCCTTTTCTTCCTGATTATTATTGTTGTATTTGTCCTTCAAACTCTTGCTCAAACCAATTGAATGCTGCGAACGATTCAACTCATTATTATGATCAATTCTTTGCAAAAATGTTTGCATCGATGGACTTATTTCAGCAGCTGGATTAAGAAGTTTTTGACATTCAGAGATGTTTGATGCAAAGCTCTTTAATTTTGTGTCAAGTGCAGATGTTGAGTCAGATTTAAGAACTGAATTACTGCCAGTTGTTTCACTACCAAGTAAATATCTCTTTTTCAACTCGAGGCTTTTCTTTGTTGCGATACCTTCAGTACTGGCTGTCTTGCTTAACAAATAATTCCCTGGAAGAGGATTTTTCAACGGTTCTCGTCTTACAATTGTTGGATCGACCTCTATTAATGGCTTAAAGTTAAGGTGTATATTCTGATCATGTTTCTTGCGTGCATCAGCCTGTTTCTTTGTTTCATAACGATGTCCACGTCCTGGATATTTACGTAAATGCGAATCATCGATGAAAATTTTTGGTGGTTCATGATTGATTGGATCTTGATCGAATTCAGAATCTGTTGAAATTTCTGTTGCAGAATTAAGCGCTTCATCTGATGAATCCGAGTCAGACTGAGCCTGTAAAAAGAATTTTAAGAAAAGTTTTAATTTAAAACAGTATAAATTTATCTTAAATAAGATAAAGACATGAATAGGCTTTTTCCTTTCGGGAATATTCCCGGGAATTCCCGTTCCCGTTCCCGTTCCCGAAGAAAGTCCGGGAATTCCCGAATTCGGGAATGACTCCATACAAATTCAAACATTTTTGAAAATTTTTGTAGAAATTTTTCAAATTTTTAGTAAATTGAAAATATTTTCATATATTTTTTAAATAATGAACAAAAATACTATAAAAATTCAAAATCAATCATTTTTAATGGGATTTACAAAATTTTTTGTAAAAATTTATTTTGCTCTAAAAATAATGAAAATGATAAAATTATCAGTAAAAATTTAGTGAATCATATTAAATATGTAAAAATACAATGTTTTTGACAACATTTTTTAAAAATTTTGGTGGTTTTCATATTTTTTTGACTCATTCCCGTTCCCGGGAAATTCCCGTTCCCGTTCCCGTTCCCGGAAAACTCAATTCCCGGGAATTGGAAAAAGCCTAGACATGAACTTCAAACTTAATGTCTCTATCTTAAATACGTATTTTAAAAAGAAAATCATTTGATAGTAATTTTAGTGCATTTTAAAAGACAATCAAAGCAAATCAATAAGAAAACATTTCAAGCCACACACGAATGAAAGTATTCGCAAAATTAGTTGAAGAGATAAATTATTTATTTCTATCAAAATGTCTTTAACTTTTCCCGGGTACGATCCGAAAAAAGGAGTGTATATTATTTCATCATTAAAGTAATATTTTTGCAATAAGCACGGAAGTCTCTTAATATTTTTATTGCGTGCCTGTTAGTTTATTTCATGTTTTTCATTATTCTCAAGGGTTGTGCAAAGCGGCAGAAGTCCATGAATGCATGTTCCTCTTCAATGGATGTTAACACACACATCTCTTTCACATATGATTACAAAACAACAACAAACAACAGTTGATTATCTCCAGTTATGACACACGGCATATGCATATGGCAACAACAACAAGTTCTATTTCTTTTTCTCTTGCCAATTTACCTTTTTTCTCGTAATCGTACCCAACTATCGATTATTTTTTTCTCTTTATAATAGTAATTTATTTGGTATGTGTAATTTTTTTATGTGATTGATATGTAGTCATTTTGTGATTTGTAGAGAAATTTTGTTTTCTATTGTATTCTTTCATTTATGGAATAAAATTCTGTTGTCTTTTATTTATATATATTTCCAAAAGGTAAAGAAAAGGAAGGAGTGAAATGGTATTTTAGGAAATAATGCAGGCATCACGCGAAGACTCTCGACGTGCATAGCTAAGTGGTCGTGAGGTTACAAGACTCATTGGATCAGAGAATGAGGTCGTGCCTCTGTATGAGTTGCTGTTATAATTTGTTGGTGGCGTAAGGGTGTGAGCTTTTGGAGCATAGTCTCTGCTACTAATTGACGGTCTGTAAGTAGTCGCTGATGAGCGAGAATAAGAAGATTGCAAACGTGATGATGGAACTGGTGATCTTTCTCGTGTAATAGTTCTTGGTGTGTAACGTTCATTATTTGTTAATGAAATTGATGTAGTTGGCAATGGCACTGTTGGATGCTTACGAATAAAACGAATATCGCGAATATTTAATGGATTATCAACATCTTGCCGCATCATTTCTCGAATATATGGATTATTGGTATCATTTCCTTGAATGCGTAAAAATTCTTCTTTTTTACGATGAAGTGCTTTGCTACGATCAGAAAGTGCTTTGTTTTCATAATCATTTCTATCAATGTGATGTAAATACGTGTTTGATGTTTTACGTTTTGGACTTTCTCCTTCAAACGTTCTGCTTGATGTATATTTTGGTGTGTCATCATAAATATTAACTAATGATTTTGGTTTTGGCTCGTCAACTTTATCAATATGACTAAGATTGTTGTGTGCAATAGTATAATAGTGATCAAAATACTCTGTTGATGAAATTCCACTCATCGTGTCATAGTCAGTTGACCTTGCGGGTGACAACACCTTTCTTCGCCTTTCCATCAGTGAATCAGGCGAAAAACGCTCCTCAATATGTTTGTGATGACGTCGTGGTGGTGGAACGGGCGCTTTAATATCAATTAATTCTGTTTCTGTCGAATCGAAATCTCTTAATCTGTCGCTGCCATTTGGCACTTGTATCA